>CAOLHI010004184.1:0-130219 GCA_948474755.1 Ctenosaura bakeri
GAAATATTGGTGGATAATGCTGTATATGATTGCGACAGCCCATATTGAATATGCAAGGCTATGGAAAACTGAGCAGATACCTACAATAGAGCAATGGTGGGCAACTTTTATTGAAAATTGGAATGCAGATATAGTGTCTCAGAGATTAAAAGGAAAATTGACAAAGAATGGCAAACTGTTCTGGAAATGGGATGGGTGTTGACAGGTAACAATTCTTAATTCATGGTAGCATGAGTAGTTAGTAGTAAAAATCAGTGGAATATCATGGAACATGTAAAGTAGGGTCAAAGAGCAGGATCTATCTTGTATGTTAACAAATGTAATGCGATGCATAATGTTGATATGTCAATGAAACAACAGTATTGAAATCCAAAGAGGAGTGGAAGATAGCGGTAATAGTTCGGTAAAATGTACAATGAGAAATGTTGTTTTATATGATGTAACCACAATAACATTAATTAAAAACAATAATTCGGCCTTCTTTACCTATTCCTCTCCACATGCTGTGAGGTCCCCCGGACAAGCTCGCAGACAGGCATGGCCACTATTCGCTGTAATATTCCAAACAATACAGGCAGACCCAAAATAGCTGTCCCGCCACTTCAGGAGACCTCAAAGGCAAGTACTCTATTATGTATCCACACTACTTACAAAGAACTCCCTGCCCCGAGCAGGCAGCTTGATTAGACGAATCCTCATCTGTCAAGCACTCTGCGTTTGCATACTGTTTACTCTATTGACAATTCGGACTTAACTCAATCATGCTAAATTCTGACCTTTTGGAGGCTTTGTCTCCAACCCGAAACTCATTGTTTTCCCCAAGTACAGACTAGCCTATGGCCATATTTTCCCCTATAAGAACCCCTGACTTTGAGAGCTTCTTCAGATTGCTCCCGACTTCCATCCCGCCTTGCTGCCACTTTGCTTGGCGAGTCTTCCCCTCAGTTCCACGTACTGAGAACTCCATACCTCTGAACTTCTGCTGCAGACTACCCAGGATTCAGGACAGGTGTAGTATTACCCAAACCAACAACTCCTCTTAAAAATCCCTTTTAATAAAAAACACAATTATTATTTCAATTCTGTTTGCTCCTTGACTTGGCCTGGCCCCGTAGACATTGGGTGAAAAATATCGCTCCGTTGCCCTGCTAGCCCTGCTAGCTTGTGCTCTTTGCTAATTTCCCCAACTAGTATTATTGAGAGTGCATTTAGGTGTCCCTCACGGGACCCCCATAAATCAGGGTAACACATCACTGCGTATGAGAAGAGAAAATTTGATTTTGAAACAATGTAATAAAATATATAGATTACCAATATGCAATAGCAGCAACACAATCCACCTGTTCCCCTATTTATTTAGGGTTGGGATTTAATGTAAAAGAAGAGGCTAAATATCTTAAAAATCTAAATATTCTCAAATTTCATCAAGCTTTTAGAAGAGCAAGATTCAGTGTCCTCCCATCAGCAGTCCTAGAGGGGTGATATAAAAGACAGGCACATAACGAACTGGTGTGCCCCTGTGGAGAGCTAAGGGTGGAAAATGTACATCATGTTTTCTTTGAATGTTCTTTTTATAAAGATCAGAGAAAAAGATTAATATGCCCCTTCTTAAGGAATTTGCCTGGAAGATCTTGGAACTCATGGCTAAAATTTCTTCTCAACAATAAAAATAAAAAGGTTACCGAGGTTGTAGCCAAATTCTTTGTCTCTGCAGTAAATACCCATAAAGGTATTTTACAAAATTTATAACACATAGGTAGGATGGTTAGAAAATTATTCCAGAAAGTTGCAGTTGTTTAGAATATGTAAAATTTAGTAGCCTGAGGGAGCCATAGTGTGGTGAGTGTTTTATGGAAAGGTCATATTGTTGGATAGAGTTGCTACTGGATTAATTGCACTTAATTATATTTTATCATTTTTAAAAATTGTTTTAATATAAGTTATACATATACTCTTATGTACTCTTATGTATGAGTAACATTGTACATATAATATGGTAGGTATAATATTGTATATGCCCAATGTTTTTAACTGCTTAATGATTTATAAATCGTAATAAAGGCAGATGATGATGTTGATGATGATGACAGCATGGGGGAGGCTGTCCAAGATGGTAAAAGGTTTGGAAACCAAATACTATGAAGAACAACTTACGGACCTGGTTATATTTAGCTTGGAAAAGAGAAGATGGAGAGAAGATGTTGATTGCCATATTGAAATACCTAAAGGGAGGTCATGTAGATGATGGAGCAAAATTGTTTTCCACTGTTCTTGAGATTAGATCACCAAAGGATTCAAATTATATATAAAAAGAGATTTTGTCTGACAGAAGAATCAAATATTGTAGATGGTACTAGACTCTCGTTTCCTGGAGGTATTTTTTTAAAAAAAAAAGGTTGGACAGCTGCCTCAGGGACGAATTAGCAGTGGATTCCTACATGGCAGGAGGTTAGAGGAGATTGTTCTTTGGGCTCCTTCCAAATCTTTAATGCTCTAATTCCATTCTATGATTATATGGTCAGGAAACTGCCTTCTTTTTTTGTCTTTTTCTTTTTTTGCATCTAAAAGGTAATTTGATAGACACATGAGGGATCAATTCCTACCTCTTTTATTAGACTTTGCCACAGTATGTGAGGGGCTGGATCTGATTTTTGGATTGATAAATTGTGCAAACTTGGTTTAGATATGTGCACTTCTCTTACATTGATTTCTATGTCCCTCATATAAAATATAACATTTATGATAAACTGATAACTATTATAATCTTACAGAATATTCACAGTGTAACCTTATAAAAATCAGAAAAAAATTCCTATTGAGTGCAATTGGTTTAGTTCCAGATAAGTATCTGCAGGATTGCAGCTCTATTTTTTCATATAATTGTTCCAGCATCTAGCATAGTGCCCATTTACTGTGTCAGGGTTTCGTACACAGCAGAGCAGCTCACTCAGTCATAGAATCATAGAATCATAGAAATCTAGAGTTGGAAGAGACCACACAGGCCATCCAGTCCAACCCCCTGCCATGCAGGAACACCCTGAAAGCAATCCCGACAGATGGCCATCAAGCCTCTGCTTAAAAACCTCCAAGGAAGGAGACTCCACTACACTCCGAGGCAGCAGATTCCACTGCCGGACAGCCCTGACTGTCAGGAAGTTCTTCCTGAGGTTCAGGTGGAATCTCCTTTCCTGAAGCTTGAATCCATTGGTCCTTGTCCTGGTCTCTGGAGCAGCAGAAAACAAGCCCTCTCCTTCCTCTACGTGGCATCCCTTCAAATATTTAAACATGGCTATCATATCCCCTCTTAACCTTCTCTTCTGCAGACTAAACATACCCAGCTCTCTAAGTCTATCCTCATAGGGCATGTCTTCCAGGCCTCTCACCATTTTGGTCGCCCTCCTCTGGACTTGCTCCAGCTTGTCAATATCCTTCTTGAATTGGGGTGCCCAGAACTGGACACAGTATTCAAGATGGGGTCTAACCAAAGCAGAGTAGAGTGGTACCAGTACCTCCCTCGATCTAGACACCATACTCCTATTGATGCAGCCGAGAATTGCATTGGCTTTCTTGGCTGCCGCATCACACTGCTGACTCATGTTCAGCTTGTGGTCTATGAAGAGTCCTAGATCCCTTTCACGCATACTGCTATCCAGCCACGTGTCCCCCATCCTATATTTCTGTATTCCATTTTTTCTACCTAAGTGTAGGACCTTACATTTCTCTCTGTTGAATTTCATTTTGTTCGCCTTGGCCCAGCTCTCCAATCTATCCAGGTCATTTTGAATTTTGATCCTGTCCTCTGGTGTATTAGCAACCCCTCCCAATTTGGTATCATCTACAAATTTGATGAGCATGCCCTCTATTCCTTGATCCAAGTCATTGATAAAAATGTTGAACAGCACTGGGCCCAGGACAGAACCCTGTGGCACCCCACTAGTCACTTCTCTTCAGGATGAAAAGCAGCCATTTGTGATCACCCTTTGGGTTCGGTCGGTCAACCAATTATAAATCCAACTAACAGTAGCCCTGTCCAGCCCATATTTTACTAGCTTCTTTGCAAGAATGTCCTGGGGAACTTTGTCAAAGGCCTTACTGAAATCGAGGTATGCTACATCCACAGCATTCCCTTCATCTGTCAAGCTAGTAACTCTATCATAAAAAGAGATAAGATTAGTCTGGCATGACTTATTTTTGAGAAATCCATGTTGACTTCTCGTGATTACCGCGTTGCTTTCTAAATGATTAGAAACTGACTGCTTAATGATCTGCTCCAGGATCTTTCCGGGTACTGATGTCAGGCTGACTGGGTGATAATTGTTTGGGTCCTCTTTTTTTCCCTTCTTGAAGATGGGGATAACATTTGCTCTCTTCCAGTCTGCTGGAACTTCTCCAAGATTTCTCAAAGATTATAGCAAGCGGTTCTGAAATGACCTCTGCCAGCTCTTTTAATATCCTAGGATGCAATTCATCTGGCCCTGGAGACTTGAATTCATCCAATGGTCTGCTGCCTCAGAATGTAGTGGAGTCTCCTTCCTTGGAGGTTTTTAAGCAGAGGCTGGATGGCCATCTGTCGGGAGTGCGTTGAGGGTGTTCCTGCATGGCAGGGGGTTGGACTGGATGGCCCCTGGGGTCTCTTCCAACTCTACATTTCTATGATTCTATGATTCTATTGTAGCAGGCTTGGCATTGTAACCAGAGAATTAAGTTAAGAAATGGGTAGAAGGGACGGATGTAGGTGAAGTGTCAACCCAGCAGATTGCTGAGCTTGTCAAGGCTACCTCAGGCAGGGAAGTTCTTGCTATCCCCGTATAAGGGTCACGATGTACTGAATGTTATTTTCTGGAATGAAAATATGGCTAAGTGAGGGAGGAATTGCGAATGTGCTGTGTTGTGAGATTCAAAGGGGGGCGGACTGAAGAAAGTGAAACTTATATGCTGTGTGTATAAAATAACTGTGTAACCTTGCTTCGGGGCTTTTTGGCTTTTTGGGATGACCCAGCCAGAGCCCGCGCGTTAAATAAATTTACTCTTTTTCCAACTCTCTGGTCTCCTTATCTTTGAGTGTCTGCAACATATGGTGCCGTGACTCGGATTCCAATCTGCAGGCTTGAAAAGATAACGAGGTGGGTTTGCCTGCTCTCGAACCATCTCACCGGGAAGGAGGCTCAGCACACTTTCCCTTCCTGGGCGCCACCGGCAGTTTATGCCGGGAGGAGGAGGAGTCTGTGCTGAGCAGTGCCTGAACGGCAAGCACGGAACCGAGGGAACCTTTGATGCAGAGTATGGAAACTGAGTCCTGCCCCCATTGAAATTTTCATCTGTATTTGGTTCAAGTTTGGTTCAAGTCCAACAGACATTGGAGAATTGGTTCGTGTAGAAGCGCCGTCACGAGACAAGACCTAGGCAAGTATGATCTGGTTAAAGTCCAGACATCCCACCCAGCAGGGTGGAAGGGGAACCTGATCGCTTCCCAAGCAGACACTAATACCCAACCGTAAAAGCGCTGGGGAAACTGTTCTGCTTTCGTGTGTATTGGGACGGCGGGAGGCAGGGACAGTGTGAGTGTGTGTGTGGACGTTGTTCGTGATTGGCTACTGCGGTTCTAGAATCTGACCGTCGATCGTCCGGCAGACCTGGCCAGTAGCAGAGTGCGTGGAGTCTTTATTTTCCCCCTTGTGTCGGCTAGTGAGACCCCTAACTCACTAGCCACTACCCTTTCCCTTCTGTGTCTGTCCAAACTTTAGGAGGGAGGAAATGGGAGGGGGAGGAAGTAAGAATTGTACACCCTTGCAATGTATGTTTTAAGTATTTTTAGGAAAGGCACACTGGTCAAATTCTTAGTAGGAAAGAGCTGTTTAGTCTACCTCATTGTTTCAGCTTGAAACTGTTAGCTTCTTACACATTGCCGTTTCAGAGCAGAAAGAGAGGGGAGGAGGCTTTGCTTCATGCTGTGTTGGAAATTCAAAGAAAGGGTTAGGAAGAGACGTACTTATCAGTAGTTTTCTTGCTTGGTTAGCAATAACAGAAAAACGTGCTTTAATGTAAGTAGGAATATTTCAAAGATTTGTGTGTAAGAAAAAGCGGCATTTCTTTTCCCTGTCTTGCTTAGAAGCGGCAGCACCCCCCACAGCCCCTCCTTCCTCCAAGTTCTCAGTCTGTAACCCTATAATTGCTGGTTTTCCAGAGAATGGAAGTTTTCTTTAGCCAAATGCCTGAGAATTCTGTTAGTGTGTCTGGCAGACAGAGTGAGGATTTCCCTTCCCCCCTGCTACGCCACTGAGGCTCCCCCTTTTCGACAGAAGCGAAATCTGTTTACTTAGTAAGTTCCTTCAAGTCCCAGAGAAAGAAAGAAAAAAACCCAAACGAACTGCAAACTGTAAGGCACATCAGAGGCAGCATTAAATCATTAAAAAAAAAAAAAACAGACAATGGAGCCCACCAAACTGCCTTCAAGCAAAACGGATACAGGATAGCAAAACTTTGGTGACAGTTGCCTACTTCCTATTTTATAAAAACCTCTCAGCCATCAGGAATCCCCTCTACCCCTCCCTCAATGGGAAGGAATAGTTGCCTCAGGGCAGGTTTGATGGGTTGGCAATTTACAACTTCAATTTACAACCCTCTCCAGAGGCTGAGAGAGCCAGTTTCTTAATTCAGCAAATAAAAGGAAGGCATTGCAGGCTAAACATATTGAATATTTATATTATGAACTCGTCCCAGGAATGCCACAGCCATATACTTTGATAGAAGAGCTGGAACAACCAGTGCAGACTTTAATGAAGGATAGAACCCTTTTACAGTAGAACTTTGATGAATTGTGCAGCTGATTAGAAACCAGAATCAGATACAACAAAAAGCGATAAGAGTGAATCATGAATGCAACTACATGCCATTAGTTTGCAACTGAAGATAACAGAAGGAGCAATTGCTAATGTAGGGAAAAGAAAATGTTACAGCGGCTAAGAGAGCAAAATGAAAACTCAAAGTGGATAGCCTTCTCTTTCCCTATTGGACAGTGAGCAACCCTATTGGACAGTGAGCTGGAACCCTGGGCGCATGGGAAGTGTGGTATTGGATAGTCCCCCTTTGTCGGGAGTCCTCCATGTTTTATTGTTTTAGGATAGCAGTAGACTGAGGAAATAGTGATAGTAGGCTGTTAGCTATTCCCAGGCGCCAACCATTCCTTCTGGCTGGAATTTCAAAGGAACCATTTGGCATGATGACGTTCGTTCTTTTACAACTATCTTAGGAGAAACTGTCTGTTAAAGTGTAAGGTGGGGGAAAACGTCCATTCTCGAGCTTTAACGTCTGAAGACAGCATCCCTTACTATGTTACAATAAATCTTCTATTAAGTTTGTTGATCCGTGTAAGAGTGAATCTGTTCCTGACAGAAAGCTCGAGAATCCTTTCAAAAAATGCACCAATTGATGGACCAGTCGATTACTGAAGAAGAGCAAGGATCTGCAGAATCTGATGGAGCTACAGAAACTGAAGTGCCCCTGGATACCAAGACAAAATTGCGCCTGACCGAGGCTATGGAAACCCCCACAAGCGGCCAAACCTGGGTCTGGGGAGAAAAGCCACATACGTCGTTGAGACAACGCAGAAGGGCTGCTAGATGGGATACATCAGCAAAAGACCTATCCCTTTTGGAGGAGATAAAGCAAATGGAAACCGAACTGGAAAGAAAAGATGAGGAGATACTCGAACTCAAGACCATGCTACGCGAGATGCGCATCCGTCCCTCGCAGACAGGGAGATCACCAGGAGGAGAACCACGAGCGGCTGTCTCGGCGGCAGGCACCCCTGGTCCGCCCCAGCAACCAACAGGGCACACGCCAGCGCCACTGTTACTCAGAAATGTGGGAGACCTGAAAGCGACCTTCAATGGGAAGGGGGAGAAACTCTCCTTTTTTTTGACTATGGCAAACAATTTCATGATTGATCACGGCCATCTATTTCGGGATGATGCGGCCCGAATTCGATACCTAAGCCAGAGGATGAAAGGACTGGCAGCAGACTGGGTAGCGAACCTATATGACTCCCGCGCCCCCGAAACTGAAAATCTGCAGCTCTTCATGAACCATCTGCGGGAACGCTTTGAAGACCCCCACTTATTGGAAAACACCAAATATCAACTGAAACGAATGAAACAAGGCAGGAACGATGTGGGGACGTATTCCCGTGAATTTAGAAACCTGGCCACCAAAGTCCCGTGGAGTGATGAAATTCTAATTGAGTTATACAAAGATGGACTAAATCCTGATATTCTACACGGGTGCTTAATGCAGGCCAATCCACAGACCCTGCTAGGTTGGGTCAGACTAGCTACTGAAATGGAAGGCATAACCCAGACTGTTCAGCTGAACCGACAAAGACAAGACGTGCCAAAACGACAACCTCGCGGTCCCACCGTCCTCAATGCTGAGGAACGGAACAAACGTCTCCGTTTGGGCATGTGCTTTAACTGTGGAAAACCGGGCCACCTCGCCAACACCTGCCGCGGAAACCAAGCTCCGACTGGGACTAAGGGAGCACGAGCAGACCCAAAGGATATAGAATTCACACATCAGACAGCGGCCACCAAACAACCACTTAGACGCACTTCTAAGGACCCTGCAGCGGCGACAGGAGACTCCGATCCCGATGATGAAACCACCTCTTCGTCCTCATCTGACATAGATGGAGATTCTAAACCTGACTGCGATGACTGGCAAGCGGCGGGAACATCTGTAAGTACTCCTAAAATTCCCCATTTCTACGCCACGGTTGCGATTAGTGGCAGCGATGGGACTTTGCATGTACATAGGGCATTAATTGACTTGGCTGCTCCAGAAGTTTGTTACACCCCAAATTGGCCAACAATTGAAAACTCTTTATGAGCCCTTGGAATGCCCCATCAAATTAACGCAAATGGATGGGACCTCAATGACTGGGGAGTAATTAGTAAAATCACTAAGCCCATCTCATTTCAAATGGACAAAAACAATTACAGCATGCGATTTCTAGTTCCCAAGGCGATGCAGTTCAAATTGGTCTTGGGAATCGATTGGCTTCGTGAATATAACCCCCAGATAAACTGGACTGCTGGCACTATGTCCTCTTCAGATGAAAACTTTTCTATTCCCCATGAAGAATTGCAACAAATTCCTTCACACTACCGAGACTTCCAAAAGGCTTTCCACGAAAGGGAGGCTGACAAATTGCCTCCCCACACGGACTTTGACTGTAAACTGGAATTAGTTGACGGGGCCACCCTGCCTAAACCGAAAATTTATCCCATGAGCCAAAAAGAACTCCTTGCTCTCAAGAAGTTCCTAAATAAAAACTTGGCTCGCGGCTTTATCAAGCCCTCTACAGCCCCCACGGCGAGTCCTGTCTTCTTCCGAAAGAGAAAAGATCCCAGCGCGGATCCGAGACTGATAGTTAACTACTCTGCTATTAACCAGGTTATTTCCTCCAATTGTTATCCCATACCTCTGATACGGACTGTTTTGGACCATCTTGTTCAAGGAAAATATTTCACCAAACTTGATCTTAAAGAGGCTTTTCATAGGATTAGAATGGACCCGGACTCTGAGTGGCTCACCACCTTTGCAACTCCTCTAGGTAACTTTAAATGGACGGTTCTTCCCTTTGGCTTACAATCGGGGCCATCTGTGTTCCAGATGTTTTTGAACACCATTTTCCATGACTTGTTGTATCAGGGGGTTCTGATTTATCTGGATGACATTTTAATTTACGCAGATTCCATGGAATCTCATGTGTCATTGGTTCGTGAAGTGTTACGAAGGCTTATAGATAACAACCTCGTGGTTAATCTATCTAAATGCCAATTTGACACCCAAACTTTTGATTACTTGGGATATAGGATTCAAGATTGTTCACTTAAAATGGACCCTTCGAAATTTAAATCCATTTTGCAATGGCCCGTCCCCAAAACTGTGAAGCAACGCAGCAATTTTTGGTTTCGAACTTCACCGGTTTTTTGAGGATTTTGCTGCCATAACGCTTCCACTCACCAACCTTCTACGGAAACCTAAAATACTGCGGGCAAGGCGCATAACTTTGTTGGTCGCCTAGTGTAAATGGGCGTTTCCCATTTGAAATCTAAATTACGTTGACCCCTTATCCTTTCCCCAACGAAGCAATTCATTGTGCAAACGGATGCTTCGGACTTTGCCATGGACCCTTTCTTTTAAAACTAACCCACAGGAGCACTCAGGCCTTGTGCTTTCATTTCAAAGAAATTTCCCCCTCAACAAGCTAATTGGCCTTTTTGGGAAAAGAAGCCAGGCTATCCATTTTGCGCTGTCCTCTTGCGTCTTTTTGTTAAGGGGGCCGACTCCCCTTTGAAGTTTGGACTGATCATGGGAATTTGCAAGCCTTACAGTCTGCTAAGAAACTCTCCCCTAAGCAGGCGGGGGCTGTTTTTCCAGAGATTCCTTTTAAAATTGTTTTCAAACCTGGCCGAACAAACCAATGGCGGACCCCTCTCCGACTTCCCTGTTTTGCGGAACCCCCTCTACCCCCCCCCCACTCCAAACCTTGTTTCCTGCCTCCTCTGGCTTCTCAAGTGACTACTCGTGCATTAGCAAAGCAAGGCTTTCTGCCTCCTCTTTTGTGACTCCCTTCCCCGCGATGCTATCATTCATGAGCGCATGCAACTCCGGACCGGAAAAAGGAAAAAAAAAGGGTTCAATCTCCCCTTTTATGGCACCAAGGTCTACGCCCCCTGCGCCCGCGACAGGTACTTCATCGTTATCATGACCCAACCCCCGCTACATTTTGGGTTTTTGAAAATTGCATGGATTCGCCGCCTTTTTTTGGGGGCCCATAACCCCCTGCAAAATTAATTAAGCAGTGTGCCACTTGCAACGTTTCTAAATGCCCCATCTAAAACCCCAAGGGCTCCTGCAACCTCTGCCTGCGCCTGCAGCCCCCGGTCGGTCATCGCATGGGATTTTATCGGCCTTCCCCTTCCCCCGGCTTTTATGTTATTTGGGTTGTTACTATTACTTTTCCAAGCAATGTCATTTTGTGCCTCTAAAGAAACTACCCCGTGCTGACCAGCTGGCTGACCTGTTCGTTAATCATTATGGAAACTTAAACGGACTACCTTCGGTGATCATTTCGGACAGGGATCCAATTTTCACTTCCAAGTTTTGGACTTGTCTACTGAAAACCCTGGGAGTCACTCAGAAACTCAGCAGTGCTTATCACCCTCAAACAGATGGCCAATCTGAGCGTGTTAACAAATCTTTTTTTAACAATTTCTTAGGGTTTTGTTTCCCCAGAATATTGGGTCCGCTCCTTCCGTTCGCTGAGTTTGCCATAAATTTCCGCGGGTTCATACCTCTACGGGGAAACCCCCCTTTAAAAGAGTTCTACGGTTCTCCCCTTTTCCTTCCCCTTTTCCCCCCCCCCCCCCTCTTTCTCCCCTCCTCCTTCTGTTTCTGCTTGGGTCCAAAATTTTTTCTGGCATTTGGCAATCCGTCTCAGATGCTATAGCATCCCCCAACCCTTCCCCCACAAACGTTTCGCTACCGTAAACGGCACCCCTAATCCCCTTTACCAGCCCGGGGATTTGGTTTTCCTTTTTTTTAAGAACATTTCCTCTCCTTCTCCGTCTAAAAAACTTTCCCCCCCGTTTTGGGACCTTTTCCTGTAAAAGGGGGTTTAAAATATGTCTTTTTAAAACCAGATCTCCCTTCCCCTCAAGGCTTTTCATCCTGTTTTTCATTCCAGTTTGCTAAAGGGGGCCCCTTTCCTGACTTCTTCGCCGGCTGATGTTCCTAAACGCCCCGAACTGACTTGTCTCCATTTTTTTATTACTATTTAAATTTTTTTGTCTTTTAATGTTCCCTATATTTTTAATTTTGGGGTATCTTTATGTATATATTTTTTTTAAAAAGTGGGGCAGGATGTTGGGGGGTTTCCCCCATGTTTTATTGTTTTAGGATAGCAGTAGACTGAGGAAATAGTGATAGTAGGCTGTTAGCTATTCCCAGGCGCCAACCATTCCTTCCCGGCTGGAATTTCCAAAGGAACCATTTGGGATGATGACGTTCGTTCTTTTACAACTATCTTAGGAGAAAAAATGTCTGTTAAAGTGTAAGGTGGGGGGGAAAAAATTTTTTTTTTTAAGTTTAACGTCTGAAAACAGCATCCCTTACTATGTTACAATAAATCTTCTATTAAGTTTGTTGATCCGTGTAAGAGTAATTTGTTCCTGACACCCTTAGACTTTCAAAAAAACTGAGAAATAAAAGTTTAACACACCTTTCCCAAGAAAACAGCTGTTTGCCTCCTTCCCTCTAAAAAAAAGCGACCGGGGGGGGGGAACAATAAAACAGCGTTGGAAAAAAGGGGGTGAGACCAGGAGAAACGGCTTGGGCCAAAAAAACCCCCCCCTTTCCCCGTAATCACGCCTGTCTTTTTCAGACCCGAAAGGGGGGGCACTCCCCTTCTTTTCCTTAGTGCATCTGATGTTTGGGATTTTTAGAATTGAGCAGAAGAGAAAATAGAAAGCAAAAAATGTTAAGAAAGTCAGGAAGACATTCACAGACTACACAAGCAGCAGAACCAGAAGCCATGGAGTCATGATTTTTATTAAAAAGGCCACTCAATAACTTAGGGAAATTGTAAACTCCCCACAAAAGGAAGATTCGCCTGTGAACTAGGAATGCAGCTGCCAGGGCAAGCCCAAGCCCTACTTTCATTGAGGCAATTAACTCAAATAATGCCAACCCACAAGCCTACAGCTCTCACAGACTTACAACACCCCCTACATACTTGTTTAGGCTTATGTATATATGCCCTTCACTACGTTTGGTCCGATGAACCCATCATGCATCCTGACAGCAATTGTTAATGAGTTTAGTTACTATTGGAGAAAGGAGCCGAATTATTCAGCAGGCAGAGCAGACAGAATTCCCCCAGGCATGGATGAGGGGGAGGAGATGCAGTGGAGCATTGGCCAGCAGGAGGTGCCATCTCGCATCTAGCATAGTAGGACTGGCAAGGCTGAGGATAGTGAAAGAAAGCAGCCCAGCTGCCTACGGCCATACCACCCTGAACACGCCCGATCTCGTCTGATCTCGGAAGCTAAGCAGGGTCGGGCCTGGTTAGTATTTGGATGGGAGACCACCCATAGGTTTTAGTGATTCAAAGTTACCCAGATATTTGGAGGAAATTCCATGAATTTGAAGGATTTGGAGGAGGAATTTGCAAGAATTACTGGAAGTAGTAGAAGGTGCTTGTGAATGAGGAGAGAGAGAGAGAGAGGAAAAGACTGAAGAATGACCAAGAAGGCAGAACTCACACCTACTTTGGTGGAACAACGCAGAGGAAAAATATGGATGAAGTAGAGGTCAGGAAGGACAAGAAGGTGATAGGAGACCCAGAAAGGATGAGGGTCTCTGCGAAAGAGCCAATGTGCCCAGTGTGGGCAGGAGAAGACATTGGCAGCAGGAATGCCTGAAGAGATGGTGAAAGAAAGTCAGAGAAGGATGTGGATGTGTGATGAATGAGGAAGAGGATAGCAGAAAAGCGGAATAGATGGTCCAACTGGCATATGCAGGGACCAGATGAGAAGTGATTTATGATGAGAATTCCTTCGCAGGAACGGGAGCGGAACTCCTTAAATAATGTCTGTGGTCAGTAGTCAGGAGGAGAAGTTGTGTTTCTTATCCCATAGACAGAAGGGCAAGGGCTTGGGGATGTGACATCTTGGAAGAAGAAGTGGGCAGCTGGCACAAGGATAATGTATGGTAAGACAGAAGTAAAGAAGTCCTAGAGGTTACCAATAGAGTGGCAACTGGAGAAGCTCCCTGGGTGCAGCACCAGCAAGCTAGGGGAGGTGACCCCGAGAAGCAAGCTGGGAAAAGGAGATGGTGAGGCAACTCTGAGCTGAAAGAGGCAATAGGGCGCCCCTCCAGGTGAGAAGTGGAACTGTAGCTGAAGGACTCTGACTGAGATGGGGAGAAGAAAAAGAGGGAGAGCTGAAGATAGCCAGCGAACCCACGATAGCCCTAACAAGCCCACACACCCACCGTATAGGTTCAAACAGCAGACCTACATTTGTCTACAAGATCATCCAAAATTAAACCATTGTTCAAGGAATCACTTGGGAAGAGTCACGTTGTACTTGAAAGCCTCAGAACTCCAGAGAAGTGCAGAAGATGAAACAAAATCCTGAAGATACAATAGTTCAACATGTATGGCCCAGATAGTAGTCAGATGCCAACACAGGGCAAGTGATACCACCTAACTAGCCCACTTCACAGAGACTCTTTACTGTTATTCTGTGTACAGCCAGTAACAAAGAAAGCAGAAGCATTTTTATTCTTTTCAGAGCCCCAATAGGATAAGGTATAGAATGAGGTGCACACCTCACAAAACCAAAAAGGTTGTCTTCTTTTCAGCCCAAGCAGGAAGCCATTTTGGGGGTGAAGGAAAGGATGCCGTTTGGTCATGGGTAAAGGAAACCCCATTAGGTAGTAAAGACAACCCATATTGAGATGAAAATAGTTGGTGGATATATTGGACCCAAGTAAAGAGGGCAAAAAGGGGGGTGGTTGGTAACTGGTGATCCTACTAACCCTCTCAAGCTCACCCTGAAGAAGCTGTAAGAAGATTCAGGCTAGGCAGTACTGTCACTGACCAGGCAAGGTGACTCTACGTACAGCCAGACCTGCGCCTGGAGAGGAAAGAAAAAAGGGGCTAGGTTTTATCGCTGCTGTCCCGGATCCAGTGGCCCTGCATACAACCAGACCCCAGAAGATTTAATAACTAACACTAACATGTTTATTGCAATGCTATTTGTATGTTATGGTCTTGTAATGACTTTTGCCCAAGGAGGGACAGATCCTGGAAAAGAGAGAATTGCATTCTAGAGTATTCAATGTCATGGTCATATTGGCACTGTCTATGTAATTGCTTTGTACTTAAGTAATGGTTTTCCTAAATCTGTCTGTCTGTGCTCTGCATGTTAAAGTGATATCAATCTGTAATGATCAGGTCAGCAGGAAGAAAAGCTTTATTATTCTAACTGGTACTAGCAATGCTGTAAAGGTACAGATTCACAAGTTCCATAACATAATAGCAGATATAACTATAGGTCAGTGTAATTAGGTAACTTCCTGGGAAAAAGTGGTCTTTGTTAATACCTGTGATGCTATTGCTGTGTCTTTGCATTCCTTGCTCTAAGGAATTTGTTTTAGTGCCCAGTAAGTAAAACAGCAGCACTCTAGGCTTTGATGGTTCAATGAGATGGTACTTTGTAGTCTAGTTTGAGGAATGAACAATGTGTAGACTGTGTATGGCTTTATATGTGCTATGAAATGCTATAATTGTGAGAAATTAAGCATTTAAGGGGGGAATGTAGCAGGCTTGGCATTGTAACCAGAGAATTAAGTTAAGAAATGGGTAGAAGGGACGGATGTAGGTGAAGTGTCAACCCAGCAGATTGCTGAGCTTGTCAAGGCTACCTCAGGCGGGGAAGTTCTTGCTATCCCCGTATAAGGGTCACGATGTACTGAATGTTATTTTCTGGAATGAAAATATGGCTAAGTGAGGGAGGAATTGCGAATGTGCTGTGTTGCGAGATTCAAAGGGGGCGGACTGAAGAAAGTGAAACTTATATGCTGTGTGCATAAAATAACTGTGTAACCTTGCTTCGGGGCTTTTTGGCTTTTTGGGATGACCCAGCCAGAGCCCGTGTGTTAAATAAATTTACTCTTTTTCCAACTCTCTGGTCTCCTTATCTTTGAGTGCCTGCAACACTATGATTCAATGTGGCCAAGTATTCCTGTACCACTTCTCTACCTATTATGTGCCTCATTTCCTCTGCTTCCTCCTCTGCTCCCCAACCGCCAGGTTGAGTGCTTGTATCCTTCTGGGAAAAAACTGAGGCAAGGAAGCTGTTAAGTAGTTCTACCTTTTCTCTTCCCCCTGTGAGTAATTCGCCATCTTCTCTGCGCAGCGACCCTACTGTCTCCGTCTTTTTCCTTTTGCTGCGGACATATTTAAAAAGCCCTTTTTATTGTTTTTAATGTCTCTGGCCAGCCTAAGTTCATTCTGTGCTTTAGCCTTTCTGACTTCCTCCCTACATCTCCTAGCTACTTGCTTAAATTCTTCTTTGGTGGTTTCCCCCTTCTTCCATTTCCTATACATGTGCCTCTTAACAGTTAGCTCAGCTGAGAGTTCTTTAGTCAACCATTCTGGTTTCTTCAGATGCCTTCCATTTTTCCTCCTTATTGGCACAGTTTTAGACTGTGCCTTCAGTATCTCCTTTTTAAGGAACTCCCATGCCTCCTGAACTCCTTTCCCTTTCACAATTCCTGACCACGGAATTCCAGCCAGCAGCTCCCTAAGTTTACAGAAGTCCACTTTTTTAAAATCTAAGATGAGTGTCTGGCTACCCTTATCTTCTCCTTCCCACTGAATGCCAAATTCCAATAGGGCATGGTCACTCCCCCCTAAAGATCCAACCACTTCTACCTCATTAACAAGGTCAGCCCTGTTGGTCAGGATCAGATCTAGAATATTTGATCCCCTTGTGGCCTCTTCCACCTTCTGGACCATGAAGTTTTCTGCAAGACAAGCAAGAAACTTGCTGAACCTTGCTGTCTTGGCAGAGTTTGACTGCCAGCATATATCTGGGTAATTGAAATCTCCTATTATTACTGTATTACTTTGAATGTGCAGTCATTTGGTTGAGGAAGGCGTCATCCAAGTCCTCAGCCTGGGTTGGAGGTCTGTAGTAAACCCCCACCAGAATATCCCTATTGTTTCTCGCTGCCTTAATTCTTACCCAAATGTTCTCGACCTTGCTTTCTGGATTGAAGTCCTGGATCTCTTCACAGGTGAAAACATCCTTGACATACAAGGCTACTCCTCCTCCTTTCTTGTTTGGTCTATTTTTACAAAATAGGCTATACCCCTCTATTCCTATATTCCAATCATGAGACTCATCCCACCACGTCTCAGTGATGCCTATCAAATCGTATTTATTTTGTTGTACTAGGAGTACAAGTTCATCCTGCTTGTTTCCCATACTCCTTGCATTAGTGTAGAGACACTTAAGTCCCCGGGCCCTTCCTGCAAGTCCTGTACTATTGTTTCTACTCCTCCTGCCATTGGCCACTTGTACTACTTGTCCAGTATCATTTGGGCCTTTTCCCCCTCTGCTCTCCGAGTCCTTGCCCTGAATAATATTGTCTCCCTCCCCAGTGAAACTTAGTTTAAAGACCTCTTAATCCTTCTTGCGAGACTGTTTGCAAAAACATTCCTGCCCAGTTTTGTGAGGTGCAGCCCATCCCTCGCCGGAAGCCCGTGTTCATGGAAATTCAGACCATGTTCCAAAAACCCAAACTGTAGCCAGTGGCACCATGTGCGGAGCCAGTTGTTGACCTCAGCTATTGCCCTTTCCCTACGTGCGCCGTATCCTTGAACAGGGAGGAGAGACGAAATGACCACTTGCGCACCAAGGTCCTTAAGCTTCGTCCCCATACGCTCGTAGTCCTTTGCAATGTGGTAAAGGCTGCTCCTCGCAGTGTCATTGGTTCCGACATGAACCAAAATGAGAGGCTTATGGTCAGTGTGTTTGACCAGCCTGGTTAGCCTCTCTGTTATGTGGTGGATCCTGGCCCCAGGAAGACAGCAGACCTCTCGATTGAGCTTGTCCGGTTTGCAAATTGCCATTTCAGTTTCTCTGAGCAAAGAGTCCCCAACAACCAGAACTCGCCTGTTCTGAGGCTTGTCCTGGGCTCCTTGACGAACATGTTCTACTAGGCCTGCCTGAGCATTCTGTTGAGGCTGGGAGCACTGATCTAGTTCCTGTTGCCGAAGTTGGATCCCTTCTTGTTGACATTCTGTTCCCTCCGCGTAGTGCTCCTCATTGTTTGTAAGGCCAAGTACATCAAAGCGATCGTGTAGGTTAAGAGTCTCTGTTACCTTCCTGGTCCTTTTACTCCTCCGTGTGACATTCGCCCAAGCCTCCGTTTTGTGGCACAGTGTACTGACTTCCTGATCTGGCAGCTCCTCCGTGCATTCGGATTTCCGGTAGGTCTTCTCTGTCCTATCCAAAAACTCCTCCCCTTCCCTAATAATATGGAGATCAGAAATTCGTGCCTTCGGCTGGCAAACCTTCTCCTCCAAGAAGGTGACCAGCTTGCACTTGGTGGAGGTGTACCCGAGAACATCTTGTGGCAAGAAAAGGTGTACCCGAGAACATCTTGTGGCAAGAAAAGGAACATGCCACAAGTGTTACAGGTGACTGCAGCAGCTCCCTCAGCTTCCATCCTTGAAACTACAGAGAGTAGTACAGGACGAAGCTCGAGAAAGAATAACTGGGATTTCTTTCTGAAATTCAGCTGTGTAAGCTATGTTAGCTCTATTGATTGTCAAAGGTTAAACTTGGAGGATTGAAGTAAGGACTTCAAGTGCGTGCGCCGAAGGCGCTTGCCGTTGGGAGCTCCTAATAAAGCTCCTCCCCACTAGCTGACTCCTCCCTCTTGTTAGTCAGACTGTGTGATCAGGCAGAGCACACAGCCAGCACAATAGCAAGCAAACAATAGCAAGCAAACAAACAGCAAAACAAGCACAGCCCCACAAGCCTATAAACACACCTGGTCTTGGATGTCTTCACAGACCCAGCTCTCCTCTGCTCTCTCCTCTGGAAAATGAATCCTGCTGCATTTTTTCTGTGGCTTTTTCATGCCAAATGTAGTGTTTTGAGTGTTGCATTATGACTCTGAAAACCATTTGAATTGCTGCTCAGCCATGGAAAACCCACTGGTGATCTTGGACAAGTCACACTTTCTTAACCTCAGAGGGAAACAAAGGCAACCTTCTTAACAAATCTAGCCAAGAACACCCCATAGTAAGATCACCTTACATTTGCCATAAATTGGAAATGACTTGAAGTTGCACAATAACAGGAAATAGCATCAATTTATCCAAGAATGGTAAGATTCCAATTTACAAATCTATCAAAGTTATAAAGCTGAAACTTAAACAAAGCTAGCATGTGATATGGTTTTCCTCTCTTTTCCCTATAAAACAATTTGTTCTTATATAGAGGCTTACAGAAGGCTGTGTTGTTATGCCAAATAGTGTTGTCAGTGTTATATGATTTAAAGACCAAATAGCAGTCAAATTTCAGGTACAATATGCAAATATTGTTAAGAGTTGGCAGAAAGATCAGTGATTGCAAAGGGCAGAATAATCCTAACAAATGAAAAGCAACAGCAGTTAAGCAGCAGAAAATAATCCCAGGACTCTAACTTCAGAATGTTTTTGAGATGATTACATGGAATGTGAAATGAACTAATTAATGTGCATTGAAAATAAATTGATCTGGGATTAATATCAAGATCTTGAATGAACTACTTTATGCCCAGTCTGATGAGAAGAGCAACAGGAAAAGAAACTAAATTAAAAAACAAACATCAAAGCAATCTGACATGGCAACATCTCCCCCGAAAGAAAGAATGCATAGAGAGAGAGAGATTGCTCAAAGCTGCAATTGTGCAGTCCTCAGAAATATGAAGGCGTTTTTTGTTTTGTATATTTTATTTATTAAATGTTGGAAATGTGGTAGAGAGAATGTGTCAGGAACAGATTCACTCTTACACGGATCAACAAACTTAATAGAAGATTTATTGTAACATAGTAAGGGATGCTGTCTTCAGACGTTAAAGCTCGAGAATGGAACTTTTCCCCCCACCTTACACTTTAACAGACAGTTTCTCCTAAGATAGTTGTAAAAGAACGAACGTCATCATGCCAAATGGTTCCTTTGAAATTCCAGCCAGAAGGAATGGTTGGCGCCTGGGAATAGCTAACAGCCTACTATCACTATTTCCTCAGTCTACTGCTATCCTAAAACAATAAAACATGGAGGACTCCCGACATCCTGCCCCACTTTTTTAAAAAAATATATACATAAAGATACACAAAATATAGAAAATATCACGGAACAGTAGAAAGACAAGAAAACTAAATAGTAATATGAATGCAGTAGCAAGTCAGTCGGGGCGTTGAGGAACATCAGCCGGCGAAGAAGTCAGCGAAGGTGCCCTCTTCAGCAAACTGGAATGAAAAACAGGATGAATAGCCTTGAGGGAAGAAGGGAGATCTAGTTCAAAAGAGACATCATTAATAGCCCTTTTCACAGGAAAAGGTCCGAGAAAACGAGGGGAAAGTTTTTTAGACGGAGAAGGAGAGGAAATGTTCTTAGAAGAAAGGAAAACCAAATCCCCGGGCTGGTAAAGGGGATTAGGCTGCCGTTTACGGTCAGCGAAACGTTTGTGGGAAGCTTTAGCGGATGCTATAGCATCTGAGACGGATTGCCAAATGCCAGAAAATTTAGAGACCCAAGCAGAAACAGAAGGAGGAGCGGAGGAAGAGAGGGAGGGGGGGGGAAGGAGAAGGAAGGAAGCCGTAAACTATTTCAAAGGGGGGTTTCCCAGTAGAGGTATGAACCGCAGAATTGATGGCAAACTCAGCGAACGGAAGGAGCGGAGCCCAATCATTCTGGTTCTCAGAAACAAAACACCTAAGAAATTGTTCAAGAGATTTGTTAACACGCTCAGATTGGCCATCTGTTTGAGGGTGATAAGCACTGCTGAGTTTCTGAGTGACTCCCAGGGTTTTCAGTAGACAAGTCCAAAACTTGGAAGTGAAAATTGGATCCCTGTCCGAAATGATCACCGAAGGTAGTCCGTGAAGTTTCCATACATGATTAACGAACAGGTCAGCCAGCTGGTCAGCACGGGGTAGTTTCTTTAGAGGCACAAAATGACATTGCTTGGAAAAGTGATCAGTAACAACCCAAATAACATGAAAGCCGTGTGAAGAGGGAAGAGACACGATAAAATCCCATGCGATGACCGACCAGGGGCTAGCAGGCGCAGGCAGAGGTTGCAGGAGCCCTTGAGGTTTAGATGTGGGCGACTTAGAAACGTTGCAAGTGGCACACTGCTTAATGTAAGTTTGCACGGAGGGGTTTAATCCAGGCCACCAAAAAAGGCGGCGAATCGCATGCAATGTCTTCAAAAACCCAAAATGTCCAGCGGGTTTGGAATCATGATAACGATGAAGTACCTGCTCGCGGGCAGCAGGGGGAACGTAGACCTTGGTGCCATAAAAGGGGAGATTGTCAACCCATTCTATTTTATCCTTGTTTGCCGGTAGCCAGGAGTCTGCATGCGCTGCATGAATGATAGCATCGCGGAGAGCGGAGTCACAAAGAGAGGAGGCAGAAAGCCTTGTCTTTGCTAATGCACGAGTAGTCACTTGAGAAGCCAGAGAGGAGGCAGGAAACAAGGTATTGGAGTGGGAGGACGTAGCAGGGGATTCCGCAAAACAGGGAAGTCGAGAGAGAGGGTCCGCCAGTTGGTTAGTTCGGCCAGGTTTGAAAACAATTTTAAATCGGAATCTCTGGAAAAATTCAGCCCATCTCGCCTGCTTAGGGGAGAGTTTCTTAGCAGACTGTAAGGCTTGCAATTCCTATGATCAGTCCAAACTTCAAAGGGGAGTCGAGCCCCTTCAAGCAAATGACGCCAAGAGGACAGCGCAAAATGGATAGCCTTGGCTTCTTTCTCCCAAATAGGCCAATTAGCTTGTTGAGGGGAAAATTTCTTTGAAATGAAAGCACAAGGCCTGAGTGCTCCTGTGGTGTCATGTTGTAAAAGAACGGCTGCCATGGCAAAGTCCGAAGCATCCGTTTGCACAATGAATTGCTTCGTACTGTCGGGAAAAAGGAGTAAGGGCTCAGACGTAAATTTAGATTTCAAATGGTCAAACGCCGATTGACACTCAGGCGACCAACAAAGTCTATGCGCCTTGCCCGCAGTGGATCCTTTAGGTTTCCGTAGAAGGTTGGTGAGTGGAAGCGTTATGGCAGCAAAATCCTCAATAAAGTTCCGGTAGAAGTTCGCAAAACCAAGAAATTGCTGCAGTTGCTTCACAGTTTTAGGGACGGGCCATTGCAAAATGGAGTTAATCTTCGAAGGGTCCATTTTAAGTGAACAATCTTGAATCCTATATCCCAAGTAATCAAAAGTTTGGGTGTCAAATTGGCATTTAGATAGATTAACCACGAGGTTGTTATCTATAAGCCTTCGTAACACTTCACGAACCAATGACACATGAGATTCCATGGAATCTGCGTAAATTAAAATGTCATCCAGATAAATCAGAACCCCCTGATACAACAAGTCATGGAAAATGGTGTTCAAAAACATCTGGAACACAGATGGCCCCGATTGTAAGCCAAAGGGAAGAACCGTCCATTTAAAGTTACCTAGAGGAGTTGCAAAGGTGGTGAGCCACTCAGAGTCCGGGTCCATTCTAATCCTATGAAAAGCCTCTTTAAGATCAAGTTTGGTGAAATATTTTCCTTGAACAAGATGGTCCAAAACAGTCCGTATCAGAGGTATGGGATAACAATTGGAGGAAATAACCTGGTTAATAGCAGAGTAGTTAACTATCAGTCTCGGATCCGCGCTGGGATCTTTTCTCTTTCGGAAGAAGACAGGACTCGCCGTGGGGGCTGTAGAGGGCTTGATAAAGCCGCGAGCCAAGTTTTTATTTAGGAACTTCTTGAGAGCAAGGAGTTCTTTTTGGCTCATGGGATAAATTTTCGGTTTAGGCAGGGTGGCCCCGTCAACTAATTCCAGTTTACAGTCAAAGTCCGTGTGGGGAGGCAATTTGTCAGCCTCCCTTTCGTGGAAAGCCTTTTGGAAGTCTCGGTAGCGTGAAGGAATTTGTTGCAATTCTTCATGGGGAATAGAAAAGTTTTCATCTGAAGAGGACATAGTGCCAGCAGTCCAGTTTATCTGGGGGTTATATTCACGAAGCCAATCGATTCCCAAGACCAATTTGAACTGCATCGCCTTGGGAACTAGAAATCGCATGCTGTAATTGTTTTTGTCCATTTGAAATGAGATGGGCTTAGTGATTTTACTAATTACTCCCCAGTCATTGAGGTCCCATCCATTTGCGTTAATTTGATGGGGCATTCCAAGGGCTCATAAAGAGTTTTCAATTGTTTGGCCAATTTGGGGTGTAACAAACTTCTGGAGCAGCCAGAGTCAATTAATGCCCTATGTACATGCAAAGTCCCATCGCTGCCACTAATCGCAACCGTGGCGTAGAAATGGGGAATTTTAGGAGTACTTACAGATGTTCCCGCCGCTTGCCAGTCATCGCAGTCAGGTTTAGAATCTCCATCTATGTCAGATGAGGACGAAGAGGTGGTTTCATCATCGGGATCGGAGTCTCCTGTCGCCTCTGCAGGGTCCTTAGAAGTGCGTCTAAGTGGTTGTTTGGCGGCCGCTGTCTGATGTGTGAATTCTATATCCTTTGGGTCTGCTCGTGCTCCCTTAGTCCCAGTCGGAGCTTGGTTTCCGCGGCAGGTGTTGGCGAGGTGGCCCGGTTTTCCACAGTTAAAGCACATGCCCAAACGGAGACGTTTGTTCCGTTCCTCAGCATTGAGGACGGTGGGACCGCGAGGTTGTCGTTTTGGCACGTCTTGTCTTTGTCGGTTCAGCTGAACAGTCTGGGTTATGCCTTCCATTTCAGTAGCTAGTCTGACCCAACCTAGCAGGGTCTGTGGATTGGCCTGCATTAAGCACCCGTGTAGAATATCAGGATTTAGTCCATCTTTGTATAACTCAATTAGAATTTCATCACTCCACGGGACTTTGGTGGCCAGGTTTCTAAATTCACGGGAATACGTCCCCACATCGTTCCTGCCTTGTTTCATTCGTTTCAGTTGATATTTGGTGTTTTCCAATAAGTGGGGGTCTTCAAAGCGTTCCCGCAGATGGTTCATGAAGAGCTGCAGATTTTCAGTTTCGGGGGCGCGGGAGTCATATAGGTTCGCTACCCAGTCTGCTGCCAGTCCTTTCATCCTCTGGCTTAGGTATCGAATTCGGGCCGCATCATCCCGAAATAGATGGCCGTGATCAATCATGAAATTGTTTGCCATAGTCAAAAAAAAGGAGAGTTTCTCCCCCTTCCCGTTGAAGGTCGCTTTCAGGTCTCCCACATTTCTGAGTAACAGTGGCGCTGGCGTGTGCCCTGTTGGTTGCTGGGGCGGACCAGGGGTGCCTGCCGCCGAGACAGCCGCTCGTGGTTCTCCTCCTGGTGATCTCCCTGTCTGCGAGGGACGGATGCGCATCTCGCGTAGCATGGTCTTGAGTTCGAGTATCTCCTCATCTTTTCTTTCCAGTTCGGTTTCCATTTGCTTTATCTCCTCCAAAAGGGATAGGTCTTTTGCTGATGTATCCCATCTAGCAGCCCTTCTGCGTTGTCTCAACGACGTATGTGGCTTTTCTCCCCAGACCCAGGTTTGGCCGCTTGTGGGGGTTTCCATAGCCTCGGTCAGGCGCAATTTTGTCTTGGTATCCAGGGGCACTTCAGTTTCTGTAGCTCCATCAGATTCTGCAGATCCTTGCTCTTCTTCAGTAATCGACTGGTCCATCAATTGGTGCATTTTTTGAAAGGATTCTCGAGCTTTCTGTCAGGAACAGATTCACTCTTACACGGATCAACAAACTTAATAGAAGATTTATTGTAACATAGTAAGGGATGCTGTCTTCAGACGTTAAAGCTCGAGAATGGAACGTTTTCCCCCCACCTTACACTTTAACAGACAGTTTCTCCTAAGATAGTTGTAAAAGAACGAACGTCATCATGCCAAATGGTTCCTTTGAAATTCCAGCCAGAAGGAATGGTTGGCGCCTGGGAATAGCTAACAGCCTACTATCACTATTTCCTCAGTCTACTGCTATCCTAAAACAATAAAACATGGAGGACTCCCGACAGAATGGCACTTATTATCATGTTTGGTGGACTTGTGATAAGGCAAAAATTTTCTGGAAAAAAATCCAAGAGATAATGTCAGAGATGTTACAAACAAGTATCCCACTAATACCAGAACTATTTCTTTTGAACATAATACAGAGGATAAACAAAGAAAAAAGAATAAAATTTTGGAGAATAATTTTGTATATGATTACAGCGGCTAGAATAATATTCGCAAGAATGTGGAAAAATAATCAAATTCACGAAACAGAGGAATGGACATTAAAAGTGATGGAATACAGAGAGATGGATAAATTAACTATGATGATGCAAGGAAGAAATCAAAGTTCAAATGAAGAAGAATGGAGTCAAATAGAAAAGTACATTATTAACATGAGTTTAAATACAGAAGTAAAGTGAAGTAAGGTTCATAACAGAAATGATTAGGACAAATGAAGTAGGAAAAAAAATGGAGATGGCTGATAAAATAAAGAATATTAAATAGGAGAAAATAAAATGAAAAGAAATACAAATACATGGAGAACCCTGTTGGGGATGATAAAAAAAAGAGAAACCTAAGAGATACAAGAAAAACTGGTACTAGGGGAAGTTAGGAAGTAAGAAAATGTGAAGAAGGAGGATTTAACTGGACAGAGAAATAAGATAGATATAGAAACAAAGAGAGACAAGGTAAGAGAGTAAAATAATTTATAGAAGGTATGTTAAATATAACTTATGGGTTCAAAAGAACAGAATGTAAAAAATGCACATGCAGAACGTGTTTTGTAATGAAAACGGTACAAATGTTTGTTTTTTCTGAACAGCTGTCTTATTATTTATTGTTGTTGGATAAAATAAAAAAAAATTAAAAAAAAGAAATGTGAAGGCATTCTAGTATTCAGCCCATCTTGTTTGCCTTTTCGCTGCAAGTGATGAAGCTGTTTTTTCTCAATTTCTCTCAGGCAGTTTAGGAGACTGGAGACAGAGAGTTGACCTTTCTAAGTCAGAGCAGCATATAGCATGCTTTTCTGTGGATAGATCTAGCAGAGTAGAGAATTAATTTTTTTTCTTGTTTTCCTCTTTTACTTATTTCTTTCTGTTCTGGATTGCTAATTTTCATCAATTTATGCTGTTTAAATTTATTTCTCATTACAAAAAGATGCAAAAGATCCATGTAAAAACAACCAGCATGATCTAGCTGAGTGTTGGACTACAACTCTGGAGACCAAGGCTTAACTGCCCACTCAGCCATGGAAACCCATTGGGTGACATTGGGCAAGTCACATACTCTCAGCCTTAGAGGAAAGCAGAAGAAAATCTCCTCTGAACAAATCTTGCAAAGAAAACTCCTTGCTAGGTTAACTCTAGGGTTGCCATAACTTGGAAATGACATGAAGGCACACAACAACAAATAACAAAAAGATTTCCCCCCTTGCTTTAAAGCTTCAGAGGAAATGTTTCATCTTCTCTCCTAATGTTCTCCCCTGTGAGTGAATTCCCTCCTCTTCTAATATTTTTAGTGGAAAAAAAGGATAGCGAAAAAAAATTAAATATCCCTTCCCATAATGCCTTTCTTTTGGTTTTTAAAAGAAGTTAAAGTAAAAGGTAACAAACAAAACCCAGCACCAGAGGGTCTGATCAGGGATCTTTTGTGTCATATTTGTGCTGACCCTAAGTGTGCACCATATACAAGATTTGGTTTAGTCCTCATTTCAGTGATTTGGAAAACAGCTTGATGAGGGACAGTTTGATCCAGAAGACACTCAGTTCCCAAATATTCATGTCTCATACCACTGTATCATTGGAAATCAACAAATGGCTTCTAACTTTTAAAAAGTGCGCCAGTAGTGTATGAAAGTTGCACACTTAGCAGATACTTAACAGGGGATTAAGAGTGCCAATTAAAAAAAAGAAAAGTGCAGAAGGCTTTGAATTTTGGTTTTTCAGAAAAAAAATTACCAATAACTTATTCAAAGAGTTCAAAGAATTGGATGAAAATTGCAGGGATGGTTTTCTCCTCCAAGGGGATCAAATCTCCCAAGTATCTAAAGAATAGGTGCAAGGTGTTTTCTGTAAGAACAACTTCAACAGTTTGGAGTTTCAAAAACATGCATTTAACACACACACACACACACAGTTTTTAGTGCACAATTGTTCCAAAATTATATATACCATTTTGGCTATATATGAAACTGCAATATGTCACTTAGATGTTGGTGTCTCCAGGCAAGAATCCTGCAAAATTGAGGTATAGTTACAGAAGGTAGGGTGTTACCCCCTTGGTATACCCTGTCCCGGGGTCTACAACTTTGATATAAAATTAATTTAACCCCCAGATGCGCACGTAGGCAATTGCAGTTGTATGATTGAACGAACCAGGTCAGGCCGGTAAACTCCCCAGTCACGTAGCCACAGAAAACCTCATGTTGTGATAACCCATGGTTGACAAAAGGTCATCAACCTTTAAGGAGTCAATTCAAAGGGAGTAAGAGTGTTCCCAGAAAGTTGGGCACTGGAAGTCATAAAATCTTATCAAATCCATCTCTAGAAACTCACACCGCAGCCTCAAAGTGGAGGAAGATCCTGTTATTTAGATGACATTTTGTTGTCTTCCAATATCAAAGAAAGTGCCAGCTGTGGAGTTGTTTTCCTTTGCTGTCCCCTGTTGTCCTCCCTGGGAGGGGATTTGCCTTCAAAGTAAATTTTTCCTACAAATAATCTATGTTTTTGGGTTAGTTAGGAAGGATGCCTCCCAGTCATACCAACTGACTGGTCTGCCCTTTCAATAGCTGTGCGATCTCCTCAGTGTCCCTTCTCTGAGCTCCTGTTCGATCGCTGCTTACCGGACCAAGGACTTCAGGAAAAGGTGCAGTATCACCCAAGCAATGAATCCCTCAACAATCCCTCTATCTTATTTCCACTCTTTATTTCTTCTAGACCTTGGATGCGTGTGTGCATGTTTGCATTGATGAGAGCCAATACTGTTCGATAAAGTCATTAATTGGACCTTTTTGTGTGATTTCTGACTGAGCCTCACCCTGTAAAAATTGGGTAAAAAATCTCTCTAGGTTACCCTGCCTCTCGCATTGCTGCTACTCGTGCTCCGTTGAGCTTACTTTCCCCATCATTTGGAGCATATTGAGGTGTCCCTCTGGGACCCCGAGATTTTCAGGGTAACAAAGGAGTTATGATTTAAAACTACTGAAATCTTTAGGACTGATTAGATTTGGATTTAGTCTGCTTTGGACAAGCCAACCCCATTTCTGACTGTCTCCTGAAATGTGTAGAAACAATACAAAGTAACTCTAGTGCCAATACTACTTGCTTCCTCTTTAACTTTCTGCTATCTATATTGCTCTGCATACCATTCTTTTAGCACGTTCTTATTTTATACAGTCACTGACCTGGACCCTTTTCACATGCTTTTTTTTTTGCACGAGCACCCCTTGAGCATCGCATGAGTGGGAGCGTCACTCCATATGACGCACTCCCACTCGCGCGACGCTCACGAGGCTAAAGTGGGGCATGCACGCATTTTTTGATTTTCGGCTTTAAGCCAAAAATCCTGCGCGCTCAAGCAATGCTCGCGGCGCCCTCACGCACTTACCTGGGTGCGGTGCTTTGGCGAACAGGGGCGGTCACGCTTCCTTCCCCCTGCGCAGCCTACAGCTCCCAGACTGCGCTGTGGAAGGAAGGGGCGGGGCGCGAGTGCCACGGTCGCGCTACAAGGAAGGCAATGCAGGAGGCAAAAAGGGCTGTCGTGAGCAACTCGCGCGAGCACTGCTGCCGCGATGAGGTAAGGTGCAAAAAGGGCCCTGTTGATTAACTTTCTGTTTCCCTTGCTGAGGAAAATTCACACTTCTGACATATGCATCATGCTCTCTCTTTCTATTTTTAAGCAGTTTTACCAAGGTCATGCAGTGGCAAGGAGGGGAAGGCAGACATAATCCATGTTGCCTCATTTTATTCATGATTTCAGCATCCGTTTCCATTTCCTTCCTGCTGGAATAGGGTATTAACAGGATTTCAGTCATTATAGACTGTGTTCTTCTCAAGTTTGAATAGTGATTTGGTTATAATGATATGGAAAACAGTATTAAAACAATAACAGCAGGAATAGTAGCAACAACAATATATTAACAGTAACAATAATTTAGTAGCAAAAATAATGAAGTCCTTGTAATTATGAACTTCTAAGACATCGCTATCGTGTGTCTTCAGGTTGTTTCTGACTTAGGGCAACCCTAAGGTGAACCTATCATGGGGGGGTTTCTGTGTGTGACGTGCCCAAGGTCACACAGTGGGTTTCCATGGTTGAGTTGGGAATCACAGCTCAACATAGTCCAACACTCAAACCACTAAACCATACTGGCCCTCATGAAGATGTTACTTGCCAGTAATGTCTAATGGATTTCCTGAAGTGAAATTGGGCAACTATGAAGTCTATAGCGATGTTAAAAAAAGTTGAGGGTGTTACCCCAAAACATGGATGCCACAAGGGCCACCTTGTGGTGCCAGTACCTTTGTGCAAAAGTGGCAAATTAATTAGCTCAAAGAGGAGACTTACAAGAGGGGGGCAACTTAGCGAGATCTTTCTACCAATGTTTATGGGCACACGCAGGAAAAGAACCAGCCGAAGATTAAAAGTAAGCTAAAAATGTGTTTTTATTGGGGGGAATTCACTCCTACATGCACACAAGATATGCACAGTCAAACATTCACACAAGAGCTAACTGAAGGAGAAAGGGAGGAAAAATTATGTATAGAAAGACTGAGGGGTTTTGGAGGGATTTATAATTACCAGTCCAGAAGAGTAGTGAAGAACAGAAATGTGTTTTGGCTTAGGTGGGACCTAAGGACAGTTCTCATTCAGGAGCCAGACAGACAGAGTGATGGGTAGACCTTCAAGAGACTGCACTGGGCATCCTGGAATCAGGGGTATTTGTACCCTGAAAATAGCCAGGTGCAAGGCAAAGGGAACCTGTTGTGGACAATGGGTCTTTTGCCTGTTGATGGGCTTAGTGCTTGATTGACAAAGACATGATATATGTTGTAATAGCTGTCTATTGTGGGTGCTGTGAGGAAAGAAGGAGTCGAGGTGTACAAGGGACAGATATCTGTCAATCAGTGTCCTGATGGGCTTCTCACAGTTGGATTCCCTGGAAAATTCCAGTTTCTATTTAAGCCTATTATCCACAGGAATGGTGTGTATTTGCCTGACAAATGACTCAGTCTTACCTGGAGGAAGTTTCGAGTTGACTTGTCCTTTCTCACGTTTACAGTCAAATCCCTTCCCTTGATTGGTTTGACCTCTCTGCCACCTTTCAGGTCTGATTTTGACATTAGTGCCAATTAAAGTGTGTTGCCAATTAAATATGACGCCAGTTAGATATGATGCCCATTCCAAAGCATACTGATATTGGGGACCCGCAAAGCAGGGCCTTACAAGGGGAGATGATAAAGCAGCTCCTTTATTTTGCGTTTACCTGGAATTGTTGAAAGGGAAACAATTTTGGCCCTATAGAGCATCAAAGTGTTTACAAAGGTCCAAATTTGGGAGGTAAGATTGGGTTATTATATTTGTCATTCTTTCCTACTTGTTGAGTTCCTCATCTTCCTCACTTTTACTCAGTCTGCTTTTGGCTATATTTATATCCTGAGTCTATTATTTATGTACACAGGACAACTCAGTTACATATCTCCAATCCATAGATGCATTTTGACTTTTTCAGATCAAAAGGGAGGCCATTATACCAACACTTTCTGTTATCCTTTGCAATTCTTGATGACTGTTTGATGGCAAGAATCAAGAGATGCAAATTCTCCTCAGATAGAGTATCTAAGAGGGATATGTTGTTAACATGAAAGTAGCTGCTGATTTTGGAACAAACATGAAAAATAGATGTGTAAAAGGGTTTTGCAGCTGTTTGTCATCTGTTCCACTCAACTTTCAAAAATTGGCACAAAAGATTTTGCTTGACTAGAAGCAAATGCTAGTTGTACACATGGCAGTTGTATAAATATGTGATGAAACATCTGGTTCAGAGAATTTTCTCAGATAAAATTACCTTGTGGTCACAATCAAGTTGTAAGGATGACAAGAAGAGACAAAGTCTCAGAGTGTTGAGAAAGATGATTTTATTTGTGCAATAAGCGTAACATGTTTCAGCCTGGTAATCAAGGGCTGTTAAAAAGGAAAAAGAAAGAAAGAAAGAAAGAAAGAAAGAAAGAAAGAAAGAAAGAAAGAAAGAAAGAAAAGGAAGGAAGGAAGAAGAGGGACAATACGTAAACAACAAATGTTATAACAGGAGACAAGTTACAGTTTGCAATAGCAAACATATATCTTGCATCAAGATGCATGTAAAATGTCTCAGTTTTAAAAATGCTTATTAACCCAACTAAAATTACACAAGAACAAAATATTACTTACAGTGCAACTTTAAAATAATCTCTAAGGATTACAAAATGTGTGTCTCCAAAGCTTATACCTAGCAACCTGGTAGTTTGAGAAGTAGTGTTACCTTGTGTTTTGGGGGGTCCTGGGAGGAGCACCCAGATTGCCAAATAAAATACCAACTGGGGGGAAATTAGCTGGAGCACTCTTTTGGCTAACGAGAGGCAGGGTAACTTTGCAAGGATCTTGAAACCCAATGTCTATGGCTTCAGGTCAGGGAACAGGCATGCAAGTTTAGAAGTAACCAAAAATAACAGTTTTATGGAAAAACAACAGAAAATAAATAACACACACATGTACTAACTAACTGGAAAATAGAATTGGAGAGCTTAAGGATAGGCAATACGACACCTGGTCTCATTGTCCTGGGGAAATAGATGGGGTTCTGAAGAAGAAGCTCAGCGTGGCTGGATGAGGGGAGTTTCCTTAGACGACCAGCAGCAAGGCGGGATGGCAGTCCAAAGTAGTCCCAAGAGGGGAAGCAGACTCAGTTATGGAGAACTGAGGGGAAAACTTCACTGGACAGAGCGGCAGCAAGGCTGGATGGAAGTCCAGGGTGATCCAAAGACCGTTTGGAAATGCGGGGTTTTTATAGGGGAGAATGTGCCTACCGGCTATGGCAAGCCAGGTGAGAACAAAAGGAGTTTTGGTGCTGGACAAAGGATTTGGAAAAGTCAAATTTAACATGATGAGCTTAGCGCTTGATGACAATAGTTTGGTCAGTATGTAAATGTCTTGTTTACCGTACTGGCTCAGCTGAGAGTCGCGCAGTTATTGTGAAGTTTGCAAGTGGAAGTTCCCTGAAGCTACGAGCAAAGCTTGGGTAGCTGGTCTCAATAGAGTCTGGAATGTAAAACCATTAGCGGCCGCACTCATGTCAGTGCTTGTCCGGAGAACCTCGCAAACACGTGGAGTGAGGTGACTGAAAGCAGGTCCAGCTAAGGCCGAATTGGATGATATCAAAGTGATATCTGGGGGTCCTCACCTACCGTGCCATACCGGAAGTTACAGTAGGAGGAAGAGCATTTTACTCTTTCAATTTTTTCAAAGGGTATCAAGGACATCCTTATCATAGCAGTTATACAGCAGAGTTGGAAAGTTAGGGGAATATGTGAACTCTTGAGTTTTAAAGTAGATTGATGTACTAAAATTGTTACAGGACCACCCTCCCCAGTTTTGATATGGTTTTAACTAGCAAAATATGATTTAATTGGCAAAATGCATTAATTGGCATTGATATAAAATGGAACCTGACTGGAAGGTCAAGCTGGGCAGACGAAAATTACATGTGTGATTGTTCAGGAGGTTGGACTGGATGACCCCTGTGGTCTCTTCCAACTCCATGATTCTATGACTCTATGATTGCAAATCAGGTCAGCAGATCCCCTCTAGGCATAGCCAAAGTCATTGTCAGGCAGATTACCAGGCAACCCCAGAGATAATAGGCTTAAACTCAAGCTGGAACATCTCTGATAGCATACTATAGCCAAGGAAAGTTCCCACCAAAATACTGATTGTTTCAGCCCTGTTCCCTCACACTCTCACACACTCTCACATCTGTTCCCTCACACCTGGACATTTCCCTGCATTGTTCCCATGCCTCTCCACAATTACAGAGCCATTATGACAACCATTAACCTTTTGTCACCTAGCACTAAGATCATTAACTCCATCTGGATCCCATTGTCCATGTAGCAACCTCCATTGTTTCCTCAACGTAGATTTTGCATATAAAAACCCTCTGTTTTTAGTAGTTCAATGCAGTACCTCACTTACTGAATGCCATGCTGTCACTCTGCTTTCTGAAATAGTGCTGTCCTTAGGCGCTAGTCTAAGTCACATTGCTGCTTTCTTCACTGCTCTCTGGATCAGTAACTATTGCCCATTTCCCTAAAAAATCCTCTTTTCTTGCTATAATTTTTGAGAAATCTTGGAGGACAGGTGAAGTTCCAGCAGACTGGAAGAGAGCAAATGTTATCCCCATCTTCAAGAAGGGAAAAAGAGGACTCAAATAATTATCGCCCAGTCAGCCTGACATCAGTACCCGGAAAGATCCTGGAGCAGATCATTAAGCAGTCAGTTTCTAATCATTTAGAAAGCAATGCGGTAATCACGAGAAGTCAACATGGATTTCTCAAAAATAAGTCATGCCAGACTAATCTTATCTCTTTTTATGATAGAGTTACTAGCTTGATAGATGAAGGGAATGCTGTGGATGTAGCATACCTTGATTTCAGTAAGGCCTTCGACAAAGTTCCCCAGGACATTCTTGCAAAGAAGTTAGTAAAATGTGGGCTAGACAGGGCTACTGTTAGTTGGATTTGTAATTGGTTGACCGACCGAACCCAAAGGGTGATCACAAATGGTTGCTTTTCATCCTGGAGAGAAGTGACTAGTGGGGTGCCACAGGGTTCTGTCCTGGGCCCAGTGCTGTTCAATATTTTTATCAATGACTTGGATCAAGGAATAGAGGGCATGCTCATCAAATTTGCAGATTACACCAAATTGGGAGGGGTTGCTAATACGCCAGAGGACAGGATCAAAATTCAAAATGACCTGGATAGATTGGAGAGCTGGGCCAAGGCGAACAAAATGAAATTCAACAGAGAGAAATGTAAGGTCCTACACTTAGGTAGAAAAAATGGAATACAGAAATATAGGATGGGGGACACGTGGCTGGATAGCAGTATGCGTGAAAGGGATCTAGGACTCTTCATAGACCACAAGCTGAACATGAGTCAGCAGTGTGATGCGGCAGCCAAGAAAGCCAATGCAATTCTCGGCTGCATCAATAGGAGTATGGTGTCTAGATCGAGAGAGGTACTGGTACCACTCTACTCTGCTTTGGTTATAGCCCATCTTGAATACTGTGTCCAGTTCTGGGCACCCCAATTCAAGAAGGATATTGACAAGCTGGAGCAAGTCCAGAGGAGGGCGACCAAAATGGTGAGAAGCCTGGAAGCCATGCCCTATGAGGATAGACTTAGAGAGCTGGGTATGTTTAGTCTGCAGAAGAGAAGGTTAAGAGGGGACATGATAGCCATGTTTAAATATTTGAAGGGATGCCACGTAGAGGAAGGAGGGGGCTTGTTTTCTGCTGCTCCAGAGACCAGGACAAGGAGCAATGGATTCAAGCTGCAGGAAAGGAGATTCCACCTGAACCTCAGGAAGAACTTCCTGACAGTCAGGGCTGTCCGGCAATGGAATCTGCTGCCTCGGAGTAGTGGAGTCTCCTTCCTTGGAGGTTTTTAAGCAGAGGCTTGATGACCATCTGTCGGGATTGATTTGAGGGTGTTCCTGCATGCCGTTGGACTGGATGGCCTGTGTGGTCTCTTCCAACTCTACATTTCTATGATTCTATGATTCTATGATTCTATGATTCACCACTTTCCTTCTTTTTTCCTTTGGTTAGCTCTTGTGTGAATGTGTAACTGTTTGGATCTTTTGTGTGCATGATTAAACCATCAAAAAAACATATTTTAGGTTATTTTGGAATCTCTGGCTGGTTCTTTCTTGCAAGACCTTGTAAGCATTGGTGGTAAGATCTCTTTAGGTCACCCCCTCTCACGGGCCTCTAAATTCAAGCTAATTAATTCCCCATTTGCACATGAAGATACTGGCATCACGGATGGACCCCTGAGTCACCCATGTTTTCGAATAATATTAAGTCCACATTTAGTCCACACGGAGGACTAACATGTCTTAATATCTAATCCATTTCTTTTTTTGAGAAGGGTCTTGTCATTCTGGGAAAAAAGTTTCCCAAGCACTCAAAAGCACAGTTCCTTAAAGAATGATCCTGTTCCAGAAAATGGTCAAACAAAAGGGCACCTATCTTCTATTTCTGATGTTTTTACAAGGTTCCCCTATATAACTCCCCTAAATATAACTATTTAAACTTGTATAATATATGATAAAATTGTACAAATATTATATAAAATAACATAATTTTATATTTCTACTACTGTAATACTGATGGTTCTACTAATTATACTAAGTATAAACATCTGCTATATTAATTCTTACCATTATTCAAATCCCAAACTGACAATCTCCCCCAACAACCTCATATGAGCAATAATTTTCTCCCAGTCTTTCTTAAACTTGCTCAGTTTCCCTTCTTTAATCAAAATAGTCAACTTACTCATATCTGCCATTTCAAGCAACTTTATCACCCAGTCTTCTGGAGATGGTATGTTACCTCACTGGTAAACTCCGTCCCGGGGTTTACAATTTTTGATATTAAATATGATTCAACATGCCTGAGAGGTCACCCAGATGAGCACGTAGACAGCAACAGTCGAATGATCGGAAACCAGGTCAGGCCAGTACAATCCCCTTCATGTAGCCCCAGGAGACCTCAAGCTGTGCAAACCCACAGTAGACAAAGGGTCCTCAGCCACTGAGGAGCCAGTTTGGGGTGATTAGCATCTTTACCCCAAGTTGAGCACAGATAGCAATAAAATCCTATCAGGCAAGGACCATCTACATAAATTCGCACCACAACCCAATGCAACCAAAGATCCTGAAGCTTTGGCAACACCTCGTAATCCCATCATGCAAACGAAGTTGCCATTGTGGAGCTTCTTTTTTGTTGCAGCACCCTTTGTTCTCCCTGGGAGAGGATTTGCCCACAAGGTACGTTTTCCCCTACAAATAGTCCTAGTTTTTGAGAGTTTCTTTGGATAACTCCCAGTCACATCAACAGACTGTTTCTCTGTCAGTCGAGTAATCCCCTCAGCCCTCTTCATGCTGAGCTCTACTTCTTCGCTGTTTTTCCTGGACCAAGGACTTCAGGAAAAGGTACAGTATCACCCCACCTACAACCTCTCTTATATTTCCCCTATCCAGTTTCCACTCTTCTGCTTTTTAATAGGTCTTGAGCGAGTGTGTGAGTGATTGCGTTGATGCATGAGACTTTCAATCAATAAAATCATTTATGGAATATCTTTGTTTGGTTTTTGGCTTTGCCTGACCTCGTAAAAACTGGGTAAAAACTGGCTAGGTTACTCTGCCTCTCACTTTGCTATTGCTTGTGCTCTGTTGAATTTCCATTCCCTATCACATGGAGCACATTAAGACATCCCTCACAGGACCCCAGAAATCAGAGTAACAGGTATAGATGAATCTTTCCATCTCTGAGTGCTACTGTAATCATATATTGTAGAAACCTTCCAAGACTCTTATCTATATGATCATTAATCATGATGGTTAATCATTATCTGTATGATCTTTAATCAGGTTAAAAAAAGAAAACTTCTGGTTTCAGTTGAATTTTACCTTCAATCATTTGATGAGTAGCTTCAATCATTTGATGTATCAGTACCCAAAATTTCCTTGCTTGTCCACCACATATGGAAAAAAACCCCTCTTCTTTCTGTTTACATATCCAAAAATTATTTGAAGACACATTATACACTTTAAACAATTCTTCTGGTGTTAAATATCATCTACAAATCATCTTATCAAAATTTTCTCTCAAATCTTATCTTAATGTAAATTTTAAATCTTTGGTCCATCTCTTTCCCCATTATTCCATTTGAATGTTATGAACCACATTTTGTCCCCATTTAATCATAAACTCTTGTTCCTCTTCCATCTCTATTTTCAACAGTAACTTACACACCTTGGATCCCAAACGGTCATCATCATCATCATCATCATCATCATATAATTGTTCTTCAAATTCTGATTTAGAAATACCAAAATCAAACAGATTTTATCCATTTTAAAACATTCAATTAACCGTCTATATCCAAAACATCTAATATTATATTCTTCTTGGATCAGTTCCTCATTTATTATCATTTGGAGTTGTTCTTTCTCTATCTGTATCAGATCCATATATGTTAAACATTTATTTTTGATAATCATTTTTCTTATGAATAAAGCTTCATGTGGTAAAGTTCACAAAGACATTTTAGTACAAGTCTTCCTCATGTATTTCTGTATGTCTGTATGTATTGTATTTATATGCTGCATTTCTCCCAGAGTAGGTACCTAAGGTGGCTTCCAGAAAAGCTAAAACCATACAAAATATAATTTAAAACAATTAAAATAAAGATGTAAAAACAGTATAACATCAGTATAAAAGCACACATTTTTTTAAAAAAAATCTCATAAAATGAAAATCTCACCTGCTCACACATTAAAAGCCTATTTGAATAGGAATGTTTGGGCTACTAGCAAAAGGTTAACAAGAGGAGGCAGAACAGCTTCCCATGGAAGAGAGTTCCAGAGAGTTGGAGCTGCCACTGAGAAGGTTCTCTTCCATGTCCTCACCAAACGAGCCTTGGATGGTAGTGGGACCAAGAGAAAGCCTTCCTCCACAGCTCTTAAAACTCTGGTGGTTTGTATAGGGAGATTTCAAATAATCTAGACCTAAGTTGTGTAGGGCTTTATAGGTTATTACCAGCACTTTGAATTGTGCCTGGAAAGAACAGGTAGCCAGTGAAGCTTTTTTATTAAGGGATTTATATGCTCATTATAACTGTCCCCAGTCAGCATTCTGGCTGCTGCATTTTGAGTCTGCTAAAGTTTTTGAATGGTTTCTAAAGGCAGTGTTACTATAGTTTTCTGGTCCAGACTTGGGGGATACTAGATATTATTTGATATCAATAATTTGGCCTACTTTACCTATTCCTCTCCACGTGCTTGCGAGGCCCCCGGACAAACACGACTACAGGCACAGCCGCAAATCGCTGAAACATTCCACAATAATACAGGCAGGTCAGAAATAGCCAGACTGCCACTTTAGGAGACCTCAAGGCAAGTATCACATTATGTATACATGCTATTTACAAAAGACTCCTTGCCCTGAGTAGGCAGCTTGACAAGCCGGATACTCAACTGTCAAGCACTCCGCGCTTGCATACTGGCTACTCTATTGACAATTCGGTCTTAACTCAATCGTGTAAAATACTGACCTTTCGGAGGCTTTGTCTCCAGTCAGAAAGTCATGGTTATCCCCGGGAATAGACTAGCCTATGGCCACATTTTCCCCTCTAAGAACACCTGATTATGAGTGATTCCTCAGATCACTCTTGACTTCCATCCCGCTTTGCTGTCACTTCGTTTGGCAAGCCTTCCCCTCAGCTCCTTGTGCTGAGAAACTCCACTTCCACGAACTTCTTCTTCAGACTACCCGGGCTTCAGGACAGGTGTAGTATTTCCCATACAAAACCTCCTCTTAACATCCCTCTATCCAACTCCAACCTTTATTTCTATAGATCTTTGTGTGAGTGTGTTGCATACATGTGTTTGACTGTATATGAATAAAAACAACAATTATTATTTACTTCTGTTTGCTCCTTGACTCGGCCTGACCCCATAGACATTGGGTAAAAGATCTCGCTCCGTTGCCCTGCCTCTCGTATTGCTAGCTTGTGCTCTTTTGACTAATTCCCAACTTTGTAATTTGGAGCGCACTTAGGTGTCCCTCACGGGACCCCCAGAAATCAGGGTAACAGAGTGATGGAGGAAAGTGGGCAACCCTTGTATCCCTAATTTGAGTAGGAGTCACAAACCTTCTCAAAGCAGGCTGGTATAGACTTAGGGAACGGCAGTGGCTGAGTCATGGGATATTAGGAACACGTCTGTGTGAAATCTGTGTGTTTGAGCTCCAGGAGCTACTCTATCTGGGCTGGAAATCTACCCCTTTCTTGCTTGGTTTGTGTGTGTCAGCCGCCCCGGCTTGGTCACTAACTCTCGGGCAGTGAATCAAGACCGATCGCAAGGGGTGTACACAAACTGACCCGGGAATCACATCTCTAACTTGGGACTATCGTGGGCTGGGATCTGAAGTGCTAGGGCATTAAGAACAGTCCACACACATCCAACATTCTAGTGGCACAGCAGAAAAGTACTTAGGGAAGAAATCCCCCTCCCCCAGAGTGACACGGGTGCATCTCGTTTAGTGAGTTAAAGCACAGGTGTGTCCTGGCTGAATTAGAATTTGGGTGTGTCCCAACTGCCAGCAAAGGAGGTGCGGGTGGTGAGTCCCGACCTAGAATAGGATTTCAGAAGGTTTGGCCCGAGGTGTAGGAAGGGCCCCCCCACCCGAAAAACTGTTAGGGATGGTTCAGTTTTGGTTCCTCGCCCCTTTTTCCCTGCTGGTTGGCCAGGCGGTGCTGTAAGTTCCACTGGGTTAATTTTACCCCTTCATTGGCAGGCAGAGTACTCATGAAGGTTTCCCCCAAGTCTAGGTGACTCTATCTGTCCCTGAACCGTTTCCTCGTCCTTTTGTCCCTAAGCTGTTGGGGTGGAAGGACAGGCTTAGACCAACAAAGGTGACTTTCTTGGGCAGGCTGGAGTTAGGTTCCCAAACCTCTTCCCTCGCTAAGTTCCATAGAGTTTGTTTCCCTAGAACCCCCAGGGTTCTGGGTGATCCTACCCATCCCTCCAGATCCTGGACCCACTTGTCAGTTTGAAATGGCTGAAAGTAGCAAAGTAGAAGTGAAAGACCTCATGCATGAGAGGGAGGTCAAGGGGAAATTAGAGAAGTGGGTTTTGAGTAAAGGGAAATGTCCCTGGAAGGAGATAAGCTTCCAGACAGCAGATCCCTTTGCCACTTTATGGGAGGCGTATGCTCAGGCGCGCCAGTCAAAGAAGCCATTCGGGCCATCTAAAGATGCTTTGGCCTCATGGGGACTTTGGCTGACAGCCAGAGATGCCTCAAAGGCCCTGGTAGAGACCAGAGTTAAGTTAGGGGAATCAGAGAAGGAACTTGCCCGGCTTCATGCTGAGATGGAGGCTCTGCGCACGGACAAGGTAACGTCCGTGTCTGTCGTGCAGACCACCACACAGAAATTGAGTGCTGCCACTCTGCAAGCTCAGATTTGAGAGGAGAGAGCTCATGCTTTAGAAGCTGAGCTAGCTCATGCCAGGTCTGCAGCCAAATTCATGGTAGGGTAGGTCAAGGAAGAGCAGGAGGTTGTTAGTCACGCGGCTTGCCATAAGCAGATAGAGGCATTGGAGATCCAGCTTAACACCAGAATGGCATTGATCTCTGCGGTCCGCCCTGCCTCTCGAAGTGCTAACTTGTGCTCTTTGCTAATATCTGGAGTGCACTTAGGTGTACCATATGGGACCCCCGAAATCAGGGTAACAGCAGCCCCATGTAGAGTGAATTACAGTAGTCCAACCAAGTTGTAATCAAGGCATGTGTCATTGTAGCCAGATCTAATGTCTCAAGGAAATTCAACACCTTCGTTGCCTCAGTTTTCTCCCAAAAGGATAGCAGTACTCAACCTGGGGAGTGGGGAGCAGATGAGGAAGGAGGGGAAATACAGCACAGAATAGGTAGTGAAGTAGTACAGGAATACCTAGCTAAACTAGATGAGTTCAAGTCTTCAGGGCCAAATGAATTACATCCAAGGATATTAAAAGAACTGGCAGAAGTCATTTCAGAACCACTTGCAACAATCTTGGAGAACTCTTGGAGAACAGGAAAAGTCCCAGCAGACTAGACAAGGGCAAATGCCATCACCAGCTTCGAGAAGATAAAAAAAGAGGACCCAAATAATTATCAACCAGTCAGCCTGATATCAATACCAGGAAAGATCCTAGAGCAGATCATTAAACAGTCAGTTTGTAATTACTTAGAAAGGAATGCCATAATCACTAAAAGTCAACATGGATTTCTCAAAAATAAGTCATGCCAGACTAAGCTTATCTCTTTTTATGATAGAGTTACAAGCTTGATAGATGAAGGGAATGCTGTGCATGTAGCATATCTTGATTTCAGTGAGGCCTTTGACAAAGCTCCCCATGACATTCTTGCAAAGAAGCTAGTAATATGTGGGCTGGACAGGGCTAATGTTAGGTGGATTTGTAATTGGTTGACCGACCACACCCAAAGGGTGATCACCAATGGCTGTTTTTCATCCTGGAGAGAAGTGACTAGTGGGGTGCTGCAGGGTTCTGTCCTGGGCCCAGTGCTATTCAACATCTTCATCAATGACTTGGATGAAGGAGTAGAGGGCATGCTGATCAAGTTTACAGATGACACCACATTGGGAGGGATTGCTAATACACCAGAGGACAGGATCAAAATTTAAAATCACCTTGACAGATTGGAGAGCTGGGCCAAAGCTAACAAAATGAATTTCAACAGAGAGAAATGTAAAGTCCTACACTTTAGGCAGAAAAAATGGAATGCACAAATATAGGATGGGGACGCATGGCTGGATAGCAGTACATGTGAAAGGGCTCTAGGAGTCTTGGTAGATCATAAGCTGAACATGAGTCACAGTGTGATACAGTAATAAAGAAAGCCAATGTGATTTTTGGTTGTATCAATAGGAGTATGGTATCTAGATCATGGGAGGTAATGGTATGACTCTATTTATTCTGCATTGGTTAGACCCATTCGAAATATTGTGTCCAATTCTAGGCACTTCAATCCAAGAAGGAGATCGACAAGCTGGAACATTGTAAGGCCTCGCTTTGGAGGCCCCTGATATTAGTATGATTTGGATGGGCACCATACCTAATTGGCATCATATGTAATCGGCAACATACTTTAATTGGCACTAATATCAAATTCATGCCTAAGAGGTGACGGAGAGGTCAAACCGAGCGAGGGAAAGAATTTGACTGTAAATATGAGAAGGATAAGTCAACTCAAAACTTCCTCCAGGTAAAACTGTCATTTGTCAGGCAAATACATACCATTCCTGTGGATAATAGGTTTAAATAGAAGCTGGAATTTTCCAGGGAATCCAACTATGAGGAGCCCACCAGGACACTGATTGACAGATATCCATCCCTTGTACACCTAGATTCCTTCCTCTTTCCTCACAGCAGCCACAATAGACAATTATTACAACATCCATCATGTCTTTATCAATCAAAGCACTAAGCCCATCAACAGGCAAAAGACCCATTGTCCACAACAGGTTCCCTTTGCCTTGCATCTGGCTATTTTCAGGGTACAAATACCCTGATTCCAGGGTGCTCACTGCAGTCTCTTGAAGGTCTACCCGTCCATCTGTCCATCTGACTCCTGAATGAGAACTGTCCTTAGGTCCTACCTAGGCCAAAATACATTTCTGCTCTTCTGGACTGGTAATTATAAATCTCTCAAACCCCTCAGCCTCTCTATAATTTTTCCTCTCTTTCTCTTTCAGTTAGCTCTTGCGTGAATGTGTGATTGTGTGTATCTTGTCTGCAGGCATGAGCAAATTCCCCCCTGTAAAAACACATTTTTAGCTTACTTTTAATCTTTGGCCGGTTCTTTTCCTGTGTGTGCCCATAAAAACTGGTAGGAAAGATCTCGCTAAGCTTCCTCTTTGAGCTAATTCATTCCCCACTTTTGGAAGGAGGCACTGGCATCACAGGGTGGCCCTTGTGGCACCTATGTTTTGGGGTAACAATATTTCCACAGGGGGGCGACCAAAATGGTAAAGGGTCTGGAAGCCATGCTCTTAGGGAGCGGGGTATGTTTAGTCTGCAGAAGAGAAGGTTAGGAGGGGGTATGATAGCCATGTTTAAGTATTTGAAAGGATGTCATGTCAAGGAGGGAGTCGGTTTGTTTTCTGCTGCTCCAGAGACTAGGACAAGGAGCAATGGATTCAAGCTGCAGGAAAGGAGATTCCCACCTGAACACCAGGAAGAACTTCCTGGTGGTGAGAGCTTTCAAGTTGACCATGACTTATGGTGATCCTATGAATGAGGGACCTCCAAGTCACCCTGTCATCAACAGTCCTGTTCAGGTCTCATAGGTATAGAGCCATAGCTTCCTTGAATGAGTCTATCCATCTGTAATGTGGTGTTCCTCCTTTCCTACTGTCTTCTACCTTATGAAGGTAAATCATGTCTTCTCATTATATGCTCAAAGTGTGAAAGTCTCAATTTGCAGCCTCCATTTTGATTAATGGCTGAACCAAGGCATAGGGAAACTTTGCTAATATCAGTGTCTTCATTGTCTACGTTGAAGTGATGTAAATCATCTCTGGCTGTTACTTTTGCTTTGTTCAACTGTAAGCCTGCCTTTGCACTTTTTGTCTTGATTTTCTTCAGTAATCGTTTCAAGTCCTTGTTGTTTTACACAGATAGTATGGTGTCATCGGCATATCTTCCTTTTTGATGTTCTTTACTCTAATTTTCATGCCTCCTTTCTCCTAGTCTGATCCTGCTTTACTTATGATATATTCCGTGTTGAAGTTAAACAGTTTGGGTGATTAACATGCAGCCTTGTCAGACTGCCCTTGCCAAATGGAATCTATTCTGTTTCTCTGTATTCTGTACTGAAAGATGTTGCTTGTCCTGAGTAGAGATTACACATTAAACTAATCAAATATTGTGGCACAGTCATTTCTTTAAGAACAATCCATATTTTTTTGATCATCAAAGGCTTCACTATAATCTATAAAGCACAGAGTGATTTTCTTCTGATGTTCTTGGTGCAATCCTTTAGCTAACCTATGTTTGCAATATGATCCCAGGTGCCTCTTCCTTTCCTGAGCCCAGCATGGACATCTGGCATTTCTTGTTCCATATATGGTAGCACTCTTTGTTGTAGAATTTCTTCTCTATTCTTTTGATTTCTCAGATGCTGTAGAAGAGAGAGCTTGTTCTTCCTTTTTATTGTCATTTTCTATTTCTCTACATTGATTACTACAGCAGTTTTGCTTCTACCTGTGCACAATTTGTTTAATAGTTACATTCAGGGTTCAGATTCTATTTCTGTCACCTTTTACTTTTGCTTGTCATTTGTCCTTAACTGCTTAAAGAGTTTCATCTGAGGCTTCTCTTTCTTTTTGGCTACAAATAGTGGTTTTTGTTTTTTTGTTTTTTTGCCTTTCTCCCTGATTGTCTCCCTGCCTTCAGTCCAGAGTTTTTCTGGCTCCCAGTCAATTAGGCTTCATGGTGCAAATCTATTTTTCACTTTATCTTCAAATTCTATGGAGATATTTTTCAGGTTGTATTTTGGCAGTATGATTGATTTAGTGTTGTTTGGCTTTAATATCTATCTATAATATCTATCTATCTATCTATCTATCTATCTATCTATCTATCTATCTATCTATTAATTAGCACCTCATGTTCTGTGCCACAATCTGGTCTTGGTCTTATTTTTGCAGATTGAATGAAGTTTCTCCATCTTATGCTTCCAATTATATAGTGCATTTGATTTCTGTATTGGCCATCAGATGCTATCTGAGTATACAGTTGTTTCTTGGGTTGTCTGAAGAATGTACTTGCAGTAAGCAAACTCTTGGCTTTGCAAAATTCAATCAGCTGGTCTTCTGTTTTGTTTCTTGATCCTGCACCAAATTCTCCTTCAATGTTTGGTTCTGCTCTGTTTCCTGCTTTTACATTTCAATGGCCAATGACTAACAAGTAGACCTGTTTTGGTGAGCGATCAATTTCCAGCTAGACTGCAGTGTGAAATCTTTCAATTTCTTCTTCTTTCTTCCTCTTCTTCCTCCTCTTCTTCCTCCTCTGCTTCTGCTTCTGCAATTGGATCATAAACTTGGAGTGTGGTTATTTTGATGGGTTTTCCTTGATGTTTTATTGATATTATTGTGTCAGACTTTGCATCGTATCCTTTGATTACTTTTGCTACATATCTCCTCACTATTAGTGCCACTACAGAGGGTTGGACCACTCCTAATTGTTTTAAATTACAGGAGGGTAGGTTCCAATTGAACATTAGGAGGGCAATTAAAATGGCAGAAGGCATGGAAATCGTGCCCTGTGAAGAGCTGCTTAGGGAGCTGGGTATGTTTAGAATGGAGAAGATAAGGTTAAGAGTTGACATGATAGCTATGTTTATATATTCGAAGAGATGTCAAATGGAGGATGGAGCTGTCATGGGCCAGGAGTAAGCTTCTCCAGGTGAACAGCAGCCTCGAAGGAGGACAAGCAGATGCAAGCACACCAAGAGTTAATCAGGCTGAGATGAAAAACAGCTAGCTCCAGCTTTTGTAAGGAAGTCAGAATGTAGTGGCTTGATGCCAGAAACAACACTTGTGTTTGCCAGCTCTTGTCTTTGTGTGTGCTACAGATTCCCTGTTTGCCATCTGCCTTCCTTCTGTGACCTTTGAACTGTCGGACCTTGCTACCCATTGGATTCTTGAACTTTGGATTGACACTGGACTTTGCTTCTGCTTCACCCTAACCAGGAAAGGTTTGTTGGATTGCTAAGCTGTATCTGTTGCTTGCTGAATATCTTGGCACCCCTTAGTTTCTTTGATCCCTCTTCACTTGGCTGAGATTCCTAGCCATTCTCTTTGGTATGCTATCCCATTGTTTATTGCTCCTAACCCTAGTAATATAAAGTCCATGCATAGTAAATCATCCGTCGACTTCTATCATTCCTAAATAAATAAAACTTTTCCTGGCTAAGCTGGTTAAATGCCCATTTACAACTCTAGATAATAAACAATGCAATAAACAATGTTAAAAATTGACAATTTGCTAACACATTATGTCCATATGATCCTTCTGTTACATTAATATGCATCAATATAATACACAGCATATTCTACATTCATTCACATGGCATGGAGAGAACTTGACATTGCAGCATGGAATGAGGGACTATAGTGTTGATGTGGGAAGGAAAGAGGCCCATGTCACAAGTTCATACTGGATTCCTCCCAAATGATGCAGCCACATGTTAGCTTGACTCCAACTTGTTGATGTAATTGTTACCGTGATAGATAACCCTATTCCAGCATCTACAATTTAATATCAGAAATATCTCTATGTGCTTAAGAGGTCCCCTGAACGAGCACATAGGCAGGCATAGTCGAACGGCCGAAAGCAGGAAAAACCTGGTCAGGCCAGTAAATTCTTAGTCATGTCATCCCAGGAGACCTCCAGCCAGGTGAAACATGAAATACAAAAAGGGTCCTCAGCCCTGAGAAGCTGGCTTGAAGGGATTAACACTTCTGACTAACAGCCCATCAAGTGAGGACGATTTGCATACAGCCGAGGCTTTGACAACCCCAGCAAATTGGATCATGCAAAGAACGCTGACATTTCAGAGCTTTGTTCTAGCTCCTCCACTTATTGTTCTCTCCAGGAAAGGATTAGCCCTCCAGGTACCTTTTCCCCCCATAAATAGACCGAGTTTTTGAGTGGCTTTTCAGTCAGCTCCCAGATTGCTCCTGGCTTCCAGCAGACTGTCACTCTGTCCATCGAGCTATCCCCTCAGCCCTCCATGTGCTGAGTCTCATCTCTCTCTCCGCTGCTGTCTTGGACCCCCGGACTTCAGGACCAGGTGCAGTATTCCCCAGCTGCAACCCTCCAAGGCCCCCTATCCAATTTCCTCTCTTTTATTTCTCGCTAGGTCTTGTGTGAGTGAGTGCGAACATGCGCAAGTCTTTATTTTTAATAAAATCATTTTATTAGACAATTTTGCTTGATTTTTGGCTTGACCTGACCCCGTAAAAATTGGGTTAAAAGATTTCGTTAGGTTACCCTGCCTCTTGTATTGCTATTGCTTGTGCTCTGACTAGTTTCCATTCCTCATCATGTGGAGCACATTGAGGTGTCTCTCAAGGGACCCTGGAAATCAGGGTAACATAATTATAGTTGACATCATAGGTGCCTTGGCAGTTGCACAGAGATGTTAGAGATTAAAGGTAACGCCCTGTTATGTGTTGATTTAGAATAAAGTCTTTCTTCATGTGCATTTAGTGAAAGGATTTGCCTCTCAGATGCCAGGATGCAGAAGTAACAAGTATTCTTTGACATTTAGAAGAACCTTTCCTCAAGCCCGATCTGGGGATAGAATGGCAAGAGACCAAATCAATTATAAATGGCATGACTTCACTTTACTAGTCTCCTAAAGGATATAAGCAAAGGTTGCCTGTTTAAAATAGGACAAATTTTGGAAGATAGGCAAAATGCCTGTCTTATCGAAATGCTTAGAGAATGTAAGAAGAGTTTTTAAAATCTAAGAAATACTCACTCAAGGAATAAACTCTTTTATGTAAACTTATTTGTTAGCAGCAAATGATACCCATCACCTTGAAAACTCTCTGCTTCTATCATCCTCAGAGAAGAAAAACTGGGGTGGTTGGGGACTCCTTGCTAAGAGAAACAGAAGCAACAATTAGCAAGCTTGACAAGAGGAATCATGAGGTGTGCTGTCTCCCTGGGGCCAAAATTTATGATGTAACAGAGAAGCTGACAAGATCAACCAAGCCCATTGACTATTACTGCTTCCTTCTGGTTCATCTGGGAACCAATGACACTGCAAGGCACTGCTTTCACTGAGTTTTGGCAGGGAGAGAGAGAGTATTATTCAGGACAGGAATTTAGCAAGTGCTGGGGAGAAAGGCCTGAATGTTATAGAAAGAGCAGGCCAAGTAGTACCAGAGACCAATTGTGATAGGAAAAGCAACTATAGTAAAGAGCTTGTGGGAACAGCACATGGTCCTAAATTTCTCTACACTAATGTACAGAGCATGAGGAATAAACAAAATGAATTGGAACTCTTACTACCACAAAATAAATATGATATAATAGGTGTCACTGAAACCTGGTGGCATGTGTCTCATGATTGGAATGTAGTAATTGAGGGGTATAACCTGTTTCAGAGAAATGGACCAAACAAAAAAGGAGGAGGAGCTTTATATGTCAAGGATGTTTACACCTGTGAAGAGATCCATGACTTAAATGCAGGAAGCCAGATTGAGAGCATCTGGGTAAGAATTAAGGGGGCAAGCAACAATAGGGATATCTCTGTGGGGTCTACAACAACAACAAGAACAACAGTGATGATGATGATGTTCATTATTCATGATGATGATGTTCATCATTATCATCATCATCATGTTTATTTATAATGCCTTTTTCACCAAAGGGTGGAACATCAACATATACAATTGGGGACAAAGAAAATAAAACATAACACCACAACAACACATGGAATGAAATCCCCAACATCCAACCAGTGAATCAAAGATGGTGAATCAAAATGAGTGAGATCCTCCTCCAGCCAGAGGTTCAAAAAGGAAGAGCATTCCACAAATGTGAAGCCAGATCTTGAAAGGCTCGCAGCCTTGACAGAGCTATGTACATTGGGAACAGACAATAATTCTTTACCTGTTGATCTTAAATTCCTGGATGGAATGTACCATACAATTTCTAAGTATGTCTAGGTATTTTATTTTCTTCTCTGATGTAAAAACTGATTTAACCACTGGCCTCTTCTCTCTCTCTGGATTTACTGTGAACTTGCACTGCAGAAACAACAACCAGCAATTTTCCCATGAACTTTGCTTGCTGGCTACTGATAACAGGCTAATTGAGTAGCTGTAAGCCTTGGCTGACTGACAGCACACAACAGCCATGTACAAGAAATGGAAAAAGGGGGAAATCAAAAAAGAGGAATTCAAACAAATAGCCAGAAAATATAGGGGAAAAGTCAGAAAAAGTGAAGTGCAAAATGAGCTCAGGCTTCCTAGAGAGGTTAAAAACAATAAAAGGGGCTTTTTTGGTTATATCTCTAGCAAAAGGAAATAAGACAATAGTGCTGCTGTGAGGGGAAGATGGTGAAGTGATAACAGAGAAAAGCTACTAAACACCTTCTTTGCCTCAGTTTTCTACCAAAAGGAAAAAAAGTACTCAACTTGGGGGGTGGGAATTATGTAGGGAAACTGGGTAAATGCAACACCGACTATGTAGAGAAGTAATACCTGGCCACTCTAAATGACTTCAAGTCTCCAGGACCAGATGAACTACATCGAAGAATATTAAAACCGAACACAAAGGGTGCTCACCAATAACTTCTCTTCATCCTGGAGAGAAGTGACTAGTGGGGTGCCAAGGGTTCTGTCCTGGGTCCAGTGCTATTCAAGATCTTTATCAATGACTTCCAGTGGCTGCAGTGAGGAGCTGGGCAGTCTTCTGCAGATCTGTGGGATGACTGTCACCCTTTAGGGTCTGGAATCCACTATTTTATATCCTAAAAATAGCAGGGCAAGCACCTTCTTGGGAGAGAGGATCTGGAGGTCTTTGTGGGATCCTATAGCCGTCATAGGTGTTCGAAGACAACAGGAGACATTGAAAATACCAAAGAGGTCCGGTAAGCCACCATTACCCTAAAGAGCTCCATTTGGGAGGAATTCTCACCACCACTTTTAAAGACAGAACAAGAGAAGTGGAGAAATCACTTACTTTTCTGTTGGAACTTCAGCACATATCCAGCACAAGGAGCACTCTGCATCAAATAGCCAGCACATGAAGCACTCTGGATTAAATTTCCAAAATGGAACTAAATACTACAAGGCACCCTTTGATGAGGTAAAAGGGAAAAGCCAGTCGCTAATCCCCTCAAGGTCTTCTGAAGGAGTAAGTGTGGAGGGGTGGGGCAGTAAAAAAAAAGAAAAGTAAAAGAAGAAATTGGTTTGAGGCTTGAAGCCTGAAGTTTGAGGCTTTGTTTGTTTCTGCCTCACCTGTTGAAAAAGCAATGTATTGAAGGAGTGGTTAAAAATGGCAAATAAAACTGCCAAATATATGATTTAAGACTACCCTGAATTCAGAACTGAATCTTGACTGGCTAATATTAAATTTGATTTATAAACATTTGGATATTGGAATATTATAAACAGTGGGATGAAAAGAGTAGCTGGAACTGTTAATTTGGTTTACAAAACAAAATAAACACAAAAACGGGACTCTAGTAATAAGAACAAAATAAATCAAAGGAAAAGAAAAAAGAAGAAGAGAAAATATAGAATTATTTGTGTCTGAGAAAAAATATATTAGCTTAAACAAAACAAAATTTGGATTCATGGATGGACTATAATAACGAAATCAATGAAATTGGAATGAAATTAGAGTTTAAAAGTTAGAAGAAAGTTTGTGTCAATTGGATGAATAGAATGTGTTTAAAACATGTTTTAAAAACTGTGAATAACAGTAACAATTAAAATATAAGAACAAAAGAGAAGAAAAATGGAATACTATTTGGGAAAAGATTTGCTAGGACCACCACCTCACTACCGCTGAAGAGATAGTGGAACTATCTCCAGTTTGTAATATTTAATAATTATAGGTTTATACTTACCTCTAGATCTTATGCTTCTTTCCTCCATTGTTCCCTTCTTTTTCCCCTACTTGTTATATAGTATATGTCATATACTCAGTATAAATAATATATATGTAATGTAACATAGTATATATATATATATACTATGTATATATATATATATATATATACTATGTACTATATAAGTTAGATACATATATACCTATATACACAAATGTAGATATAGTGTAGTATGTGTTGAGCTATATATTGGTATATATACATTACATATATGTATGGTGGTATATGTATTTTTATTGCTATACATATTGGTATAGTGTACTTATCATATAGCATATATATACATATAAGAAGACTGACTGCTGAATTTGATAAATAAGTTGTAAGAGAAATATATGAACAACTCATTAACTAATAAGAGAAATATATGGATTTATAGGAGAAATGTACTGATTAATAAGAAAGTTTGGAATTGAAGGGAACTGAATGACATTGAAGGATACCTGTTTGTCAATTAATTAATGAGATTAGAGGGAAGGAATTTATTATAAAGGAATTTATTATAAAAGGGATATAAGGAAAATTATATATTTACACAAGACTGTTGATTAATGAACAATAACTAATTTATAAGAGAAATGTATTGATAGCTTCTTAATTATTAAGAGAAATATATTGATTTATAAGAAGATTCGAAATCAAATGAAATTGGATGATATAGATGTTTCTTAAATAATCAATGAGATCACATGGTATGGTTAAGAAGAATTTATTATAAGTGGGTATAATGAAATTTTGGGTTTGATTACATTTGATTTAATTATTAATGAGGATGACGATACGAATGAAATAGTGTGTCCTATATAGTATAAAGTTTAGTACATAGAAAGATGAGAAAAGAAAAGATAAACTAATCAATTTGAAATTTCTGTTTCGATTCGGTTGACAAGAGGAGAGTATAATCAGATAGAAATATTTGACTGAAATAACTACAAAAAAGTTTGGAGAGAAATTCAGAAAAATATTCAAAACTGGAACAAACTTAACCTTTCGCTGCTCGGACGTGTTGCGGTGGTAAAGATGAATATCCTTCCCAAAATGAGCTTTCTTTTTCAGAACTTACCGGTAATAACAAATGACAAATGCTTTACAACACAAAGAAATTACTAAATTTATCTGGGGTGGCAAGAAACCCAGAATTAAATGAAGATATTTGACTGAAGTCAAACAAAAAGGTGGATGTGCCCTCCCGGATATGAAGATATATTACCAGGCAGCAGGACTATCCTGGATAGCAGACTGGATGACCTTAAATGATGAAAGAGCTCTGATTTTAGAAGGCGCCGATAATAAATTCGGCTGGCATGCAGACCTATGGTATGGTAAAGAAAAGGCCGATAAGGATTTTACAAACCACTTCATCAGGAAATCCTTGCTATCTATTTGGAAAAAATTCAAAGTTAGAACATACTTTAAAATTCCTCAATGGGTTTCCCCACATGAGGCTCTTTATGGAACATGGAAGCATCCACAAGAGAAATGGATTCGAAACAGAGACATCATTATAGAGGAAGACAGTTTTAAGCTAAAGGATAGATTAGAACTGGAACAAGAAGGATTTCCGAGCCAGTGGTTTTTACATAGACAGTTGCACGAAAGGTTTAAAATGGATTTAAAACTGGAAGGGTTTTCTGCTAAAGAAGAAAAAAATGTTTTTGAAATAGCGATCTTTGACCGACCTTGACATTTGATGTCTCAATTATATAAACTTTTATTAAACAGAGAATTAGAAATTGAGACGGTTAAACCAGCAATGTTGAAATGGGCGGAAAACATAGGGAAAACGATTTCGTTAGAAGAATGGGAAAAAAGCTGGAGAAGAACTCAGAAGTTTACAGCTTCTCAAAATCTTAAAGAAAACCATCTGAAGATGTTTCATAGATGGTATTTAAGTCCCTCTAAACTAAATAAAATGTATAATACGGGGAAAAAAGATTGCTGGAAATGTGGGAAAATAGAAGGTACTTTTTACCATCTCTGGTGGACTTGTAAATCGGCAAAAAAGTATTGGAATGAGGTCAACAAAGTTATGGAAGAAATATTTGAAATTAAAATACCGGTTCTCCCAGAGATGTACCTTCTTAATATAATCCCGAATATACAGCAGCTAAATGTTAAAAACAGATGGAGAATAGTGATATATATATGATTACAGCTGCTAGGATTGAATATGCATATTATTGGAAAAATCAGCATGTCCCAAAGGTGGGAGACTGGTTGGCCCGTCTGCAAGAGATGATGAATTGTGATTATCTGTCTAAATTACTGAAGGAAGAAAAAAAACTATATATGAGACAGAATGGCGACCAGTTGTAAATTATCTTAAAAAAAGATATAATGAAGTAATTATCGTTTGAGAATACGAATTGCGTTGCTGCACAACAGATTCAGTAACATGAACCCCTTAGTGGGGGGGAGATAAATGTAAGTTAAATGAATGATCCACCATAAAAGCGAAAATTGATATTATTAAGAAATACTTATAAGATATTGGTTTAACAATTAAAATAAAGCATACAAAAGTTTAATAGTGTTGACATGTACAATATGGGGAAGATATAGAGGTACTGTGAATAAAAAGAAAGTTTATTTTTTGAATAAACCGACAAGGATAAGTAGGAAGTGTTGTAAATAAGACAGAAGAAGATTGAATATGTTAGAATGTAGAATAATTGTATGTACAATAAAGCTGGAAAGTTTGAATGTTTAACTTAGAAGAAGATGTATAATATATATCTGTTAATTTTGGTAAGTAATGTAAGAATTTATAGATAATTTGTACTGTATTAATAGTTCTGTTGTTATATTTTAACATATTTTAATAAAAATTAAAAAAAGAAATATTTGACTGGATTTATTGACTTAAACAATAAATCAAACAATTTATATAAAGATATAAAAACATATAAAGAGACAATGTGATATATTGATATGTACCATTGGTAAAGAAATAATAGTAAATAGATAAATTGAAAGGTAAAGATGGCAACAGGAACAAGAAAAACTGTATTATCACAACAACTGTCACAAAAATATCCAAAAATGGAAGAACAAACAAAAATGATGGAGTTTGGGGTATCAATACTGGAGGAAATGAGAAGACTTAGAGAGGATTTCAGCTACATAGAAATACAGAAATTAAACTTAGAGAAAAATGTTTGAAAATAAGATGCTTGGAAGAGACTTATGGAGAGGAATTATGTAATCGTTCAATACCACCATTATCTGATTTCATAGGGTGGAATACTGAACAATTGGACCTAGAGGTTGATAAGGTGTTCAGAGTAAACTCCTTTATAGCTAAGAAAAGAAAGGTACCCCATGATGTAGTGATATATTTTTTGAGAAAAAGAGTTAAAGATTTGGTGATACAAAAGAACTACTCAAAAAAATTTGTGGTGGAAGGTAAAGAATTGCAGATATTTAAGGATATTCCCTCACAGGTTCTAAAAAAGAGGAAGGAATATTATTTTCTAACACAAATGTTAGAGAAAAATGGAATTATGTATAGGGGTGTCAAACTGAGGGGTTTACATTTACATTACATCAAAAAGATATACTCTGAATTCTATTATGAAAGCTCAAGATTTTGTACGACATTATAAAGAAGAACTGAATGAATGCCATGAAAGAAATCCAAAATTCAAAGAAAAAACAAGAAGTGATGATATACAGGAAGAAAGGGAGGACAGTGAGGAAGAGAGAGAAAAACATTAGAGAATATAAAAAAATCTAGATAAAACATTGAGAAAGGTATGATCAGAAAGCACTGAAGATCTGAATCAGGAAAAGAACAAAGGAAACAAAGAAAAAGTATTGGAAGAAGAAGTGGAAGAAGAAGAGGAAGAAGAAAAGGAAGAAGAAAGAGAAGAAGTAGAGGAGTTAGGATAAAGGAAAATAGAGAAATAAAGTAAATAATAAGAGAAACTAAGTTAAAATGAAAATTATTTTGTGGAACATTAGAGGGATAAATGTGCCCATTAAAAGGAAAAGAATCTTTCATTATTTGGAAAAACTCAAACAGGATATAATATGTTTACAGGAGACACATGTAAGGAACAAAGATTTGAAATAGTTGAAGAATAAAAAATTGGGACAGGAATTCTCTGCCTCGATAGACAAAAAAAAGCGGGATCACCATTTGTGTCAATAAAAAGTATAATGCAAAGGAAATTTTGAAGGATAACAGGGTTATGTATGTTGACATAGAAGTAGAAACAATTCAGCATAAGATTCTTATAGTTGGAGTGTATGGGCCACAAGAAAATAAAGCAGACTATTATGAAAAATTATCAAAAATAATTAGTGATTATGATTACCAAGAAATCATAACCTTAGGAGAATTGAATGGGGTTATTAACCCAGAAATAGATAGATTATCAGATAAGAAGGTAAAATCAACACAGGGAAAGCTCCCAAAAGCTTTTTTTGAGCTGATGGAAGATTTATCCTTAGTGGATGGGTGGCACTGCATGTATAAAAACATGAAAGAATTTACATACTACTCAGAGATACATAAGACCTGGTCTAGAATCGACATGATAATGGTCTCAAAAACATTGACAAAGAATATAAAAAAAATTAGAAGTCCTTCCAAAGACATTTTCAAATCACGATCCCCTGATAATGATGACTCAAGATAGGAAAAAAGAATATAGATGGTTCCTAAAAGAGAATTTACTGAGAGACGAGAAGATAGTAGACAGGCTAAGGAAAGAAATAAACCAATACCGTGCAGAAAATGCAAGAAGAGAAGTACCTGAACATATTGTGTGGGAGGCAAGAAAGGCAGTTATAAGAGGCACCCTTATAGAGTATGAATCTTATAGACAGAAAAAAAGGTATGAACACTGATGGAAAATTATGGAAGAACTTGATGAGAAAGAAAAAAGACTGAAAAGGGAACCTGGGAATTCAAAAATAAAGAATGAAATTAAGATTTTACAGAAACAGATATCAATCCAAGACAATATGGAAATTGAAAAAAAAATTGAAATTTACCAAACAGATATTTTGAACATGCAAATGAAGTGGGTAAGTGGTTAGCTTACAGACTCAAAAAGGAAAAAGAAAAGAGGCAAATTTTAGAAATTAAAGAAGGAATTAAGGAAGAGTTTTATAAATGCTTTAGGAAAGCATTTGATGAACAAGATACTGAATACTTGCTAGAAAATATTAGAGAATATTTTGAAAAAATAATGATAAAGCAAATAACTGATGAACAAAGAAGAGAACTAAAAACACCAATAACAAAAATGGAAATTATAAATGCAATAAAAAAATAAAAAAAATGGTAAAGCACCGGGTCCCAACAGTTATACAGCAAACTATTATAAGATATTTCAAAATGAACTCGCTGGGCCTTTACAAAAAGTAATTAATGGAATGAATGAAGGAAATAGGCCTGCTTCTTGGGGAGAAGCAACAATTAGTTTAATACCAAAATAAGATAAAAACCATTTAGAAGTGAAAAACTATAGGTCAATCTCACTACTAAACACAGATTATAAAATCCTTGCCATTATTTTGGAAGAGTGATTGAAAAAGGTGTTAAGTGGTTGGATACATAAGGATTAAAACGGCTTTCTTCCAGGAAGATCAATCAAGGATAACACGAGAGTGTTCATAGATGTAATGGAATATTATCAGAAACACAACGAAAAAAAATTAGGTTTGATCTTCCTGGACGCAGAAAAGTGGTTCGATAATATTAAATGGAAGTTTATGAAGGCAGCTTTAAAAAAGATAAATATCGCCAAAAAATTTGAGAACTGGATTAATCAGATCTTCAAAAACCAATCAGCAACTGTATTAATAAATGGAGAAAGGGCAAAGAAAATTGAGGTTAAAAAAGGAACAAGACAGGGATGTCTACTCTCCCCTTTGTTATTTCTGATAATTATTGAATTATTGAATATCCAAATAAGGGAAGAATCACAAATTAAAGGGGTTCAAGTTAGAAATCATAACTTCAAGATTTGCCAATGATCTTGTTATACTGTTAGATAATCCAATACAAAGTATAAATAAGTTAAAGTATATTCTCCAAGAATTTGGCATGGTATCAGGCTTTAAGGTAAATTCAGGAAAAAACATGATAACAAAAAATATGACAAGTCAAGAAAAAATAGAAATTGAAACAGAGTCTCAATTTAAGATATCAAAAAAAGCAAAATATCTTTGGATGTATATAACAAAAAATAACAGGTTTGTATGAAAATAATTATAAGATAATCTGGCAAAGTATAAAGACAGATGTAAAGAAATGGGCGAAATTAGATCTATCAATATTAGGAAGAATAGCAACATTGAAAATGAATATTCTGCTGAGAATGATCTTCCTTTTCCAAAATCTTCCTACAATTACAAACGACTTGCCATTCAATCAGTGGAACAAGGATCTAGCAAAGTTTATATAGAACGGCAAAAAGCCGAGGATAAAATGGAAGATTATGAAAGATTTGATGGAAAGAGGAGGTTTAGGCTTGCCAGATCTAAAATTATACTATCATGCTTGCTGCCTTAGTTGGCTGATTGACTGGATAAACTTGAGAAAAGAAAGATTATTAACATTGGAAGGAGTAGATTTGCCATTTGGTTGGGATGTATATCTATATTATGGAAAAGTGAAGGTGCATAAAGAGTTTAATAATCATTTTGTGGGGAAATCCATATTGAGAGTCTGGTTAACATACAAAGAGAAACTATATCCAAAATTCCCATTGTGGGTGTTGGTGCATGAAGCTTTTCTACCGAGAGAGAGAGATCTCAGATGCACAAATGGATAACATATAAAGATTTAGTCAAAATCAAATGAGAAAATGTCATTTAAAAAAAGCAATGAGGAGTTATTAAGAGATGGGTATATGTCCCACTGGATATTAAAGAGACAATTTAGCAGAAAAACTCTAAATGGATATGAAGGCAATAGGAACATCATGAAAGAGAATTTGATACATTCTTGAAACCAGGAATTGAGCAACTAATCGGAAGGATATATAAATTGCTTCTCAGCTTAGATTTAAAACAAGAAGTTGTGAGAGACAATATGATAAGATGGGTACAAAATGCAGGGCACCCAATCCTATTGGGAAACTGGGAAGGTGCATGGAAAGATACCCAAAAATTATTAAAAAGCACGAACTTAGAGAGAACTACTATTAGATCCTCCACAGATGGTATTATACGCCAGCAGAAATTGCAAAAATAACCAAAAAAAATTAAAAAACACATGTTGAAAATGTGAGCAGAAAGGAATGCTCTACTATCTGTGGTGGACATGTATAGAAGCAAAAAGGTTTTGGAAGAAAATCCGTGAAAGAATAGTGGATATATTACAATTAAATTTCACAATGATACTGGAGATATATCTGTTAAATATAACTGATGGGATTAAACAGCTTAAGAACACCCAGAAAAAATTAATACTCTTTATGATCAGAGCAGCTAGAATGATATATGCTAAGAAATGGAAATTAAAAGAAGCACCCAGTGTAGAGGAACGGTGGATGAAATTGTGTGATCTAATGGAAATGGATAGATTGACAGTTATATTACCAGATAGATCAATAAGACAATTTAAAGAAGTACAGAATCCAATATTAGTAGCATTACAGGAAAAATGGGGTGAGATGGCAACAATGGGGATGAAGAATGAATGCTGAATATAATAAGGAGGAGAAAAATAAAAGGTAAAAGGTGAAAATAGTGAAATATATATTTGGATATATAAGAATAAGGAAGAAAACTAAAGGAAAACCATGGGGAAATGTAGAAATGAATACAGAAAAGTAATGATGGCATTGATAAATATTCTAAAGGTATAATCAACATATAAAGAAATGTGAAGAAATAAGGTCAGAATGGGGTAGGAAAATTGTAAATAAATAAGGCCCACTCAGAATTGGAATAAGAAAAAAAAGGAACAATAGAAAATAAAACCTTGAGTGAAAAGCGAATATCAAAAATCTAAGAGATTATAAGGGTGAAAGCAGTTTTTTTTCTTATTTTTTTGGTCTTTTTCTTAAAAGATATTGTTTATTTGAAATTTAATTGTCAGATAGTGCTAACTAGAAAATCACTAAAGAAGACAAAAGAGAAGATTAAAGGAAAGTATTAAAGGTTAAACATTCTTAGGAATTTTGCTTGTGTCATAAGGTCATGTATTTGTGTTATAAGGTAAAGAATGAATGTATGTATATTTATGTATTTTGTAAGTGGCTGTAAAGCATTATTAATGAATGTTATATATTATGAACAACAGCTATGTAAAAGTATGTATTAAGGTATGTTCGTATTTAATAAGGTAAGAATAATTTGTAAGAGGAAAGAATGCTGGAATGTATTGATATTTATTTCGTTATGGATATAGTGTTATGTGTGGGATTTATATTTGTTTATTTTGTTCTATTTATTTCATTATGTATAGGATGTTATGTATGAGTTTGATATTTGTTTTTATGTTATTATTGATGAATAAAAAGAATTATAAAAAAAATCAATGACTTGGATGAAGGAATAGAGAGCATGCTGATCATATTTGCAGATGATACCGAGTAGGACAGGTTCACAATTCAAGATAACCTTGACAGATTGGAAAGCTGGATCAAATCTAATAAAATCAATTCAACAGAGAGAAATGTAAGGTCCTTCACCTAAGTAGAAAAAATAAAATGCACAAATATAGGATGGGAGACACCTGGCGGGACAACAGTACATGTGAAAGGGAACTAGGAGTCTTAGTGGAGCATAAGATGAACATGAGTCAGCAGTGCGATGCGGCAGCCAGGAATGCCAGCGTGATTCTTGGTTGCATCAATAGGAGTATGGTTTCTAGATCAAATAAAGTAATATTACCATTCTATACTGCTTTGGTCAGATGTCATCTGAAATACTGTGTTTGATTATTGGCACCTCATTTCAAGAAGGATATTGACAAGTGTACAGAGGAGGGTGACCAAAATGCCACACCATATAAGGAGTATCTTAGGGAACTGGATATGTTTAGTCTGCAGAAGAGAAAGTTGAGAGGGGATATGATAACCATGTTTAAATATTTGAAAGGAAGTCATATCAAAGAGGAAATAGGGTTGTTTTTCACTGCTCCAGAGACTAGGGTAAGGAGCAATGGATTCAAACTACAGGAAAAGAGACTCAAGCCATTTCCGCACTAGACTGCTAGAGTGCTATTATTCTACTTTCAACATCCTATGGAACACTGGGGTTTCAGGAGGTGCCGGCTGGTCACTCCCTAAACTGCAAACTCCAGGATTCCATAGGATGTTGAAAGTGGAATAATAGCACTATAACAGTCTCGTGCAGAAGTGGTCTTAATCTCAGGAAAAACATCCTGATGGTCAGAGCTATTTAATATGCTGAATATGCTGCCTTGGAGTGTGGTGGAGTCTCCTTCTTTGGAGGTTTTTAAAAGAGGGAGTGCTTTGACGTATGTTCCTGCATGGTAGGGGGTGGACTGAGTGGCCCCTGTGGTCTCTTTCAACTCTATGATTCAATGATTCTAAGATAGGCAGCTGTGCCATCTTGGCATGCTGCAGTGCTCCCTCATCCTTCATAACATTCAACAGGTTCAGGAGATGACCACATGCTCATGCACTTCCCTGAATCTTTCCACCAAATTAATATGGAACCACTCCACAGCTGCCGCTGCATTTTTCATCTGCTCTGTCAAGGTGCCAGACTTCCTCCTGATCAACTTCCTGGAAATGGCCACTGCATCCTGCCAAATCCAGAGCTTCTCCAGCCACCCACATTCCACCTGTTCAAATGGAAGAAACACACTGGGGCAATGACATTGGGATAGAGGGGGGAAAGGGCATGTGGGCGATGCACTGGTTCATCCCTACCCCTTCTGTCAACCTCCTCATCCCCTCCCTCAGATTTTTGGTGGCCCGCTGCCTGTGTCATAACTAGCATAAATAGCACCTAAGGCAAGTGTGGAAGTTGTGTCCCAACCGTTTTATATTTATGCCCAACCCCATGTCTACATGCGCTGCTTTTTCATGCCCCCCTTCCAGCATTGGCACCCAGGGTATGTTACTTCAGTTATGTTATGTCTGGTGAGAGCAATAGATATTCTTTTGATATCAAATAATTCGGCCTTTACTTGACCTTTCTCTGCCACCCTGCTCCACGTGTTTGCAAGGGTCCACCGGACAAGCACGTATTAGGTGCGGCCATTAACGGTTGTAAATTCCAGACCCCATTTAGGCAGGCAACTTAAGCCTCTCCGATGTTTCAGGGAACACCTTATTGCAAACAAGCCTTGCTCAGCACAACCTTACACAAAAGACGCTCTGCCAAGGGCCGAGCCAGTCCTTTCTGTTGAGCCATTTGCATACTGGTCATACTATTGTCATCGAGCGCTAAGCCCATCGTGTAAACTTGACCTTTTCCAACTCCTTTGTCCCGCTCCAAATCTCCTTTGTTTTCACTGAGCATGGCATGGCCTGTAGGCACAATCCACCCTATAAAAAGTCCCCACTTTCAGGACGACCTCGGACTACTTTGAATTACCATCCTGCCTTGCTGTCAGTTTGTCTGAAGAACTCCCCTCGGCCAACCACGCTGAGCTTTCTTCCCTACAATCTCCGCTTCTCTCCAGGACTATGTGAAAAGGTGTCATATTACCCATTCCCCAGAAACTCTCCATTTCTATTTCTAGTTAGCCGTGTGCATGTTGTGTCTTATTTGTTGTTTGTCTTTTAATAAAACTGTTATTTTTGTTACTTTTAAACTTGTCTGCCTGCTCTTCTGACCTGAAGCCATAGATATAGGGTAAAAGATCCCAGCTGAAGTTACCCTGCCTCTCGTTAGCTTAAGAGAGTGCTCAAGTCTAATTTCCCCCATCTTGTGTTTTATTTGGTTATTTGGGTGTCCCCCCAGGACCCCCAACATACAGGGTAACAGGTATCTAGGATGCCCTACTTGCTTCATCATAGATATGCTTCTGCCTGCTGCCTTTGCTGAGAGGTCCTGAAACCTGGGACCTCTGGCAGTGGTAAGATCCTGCCTGTCCCCCAACCATCCCTCCTCCTGCTGTCCCACTCCTCCACCAGCACCACCACCTCCTCCTCAACCTCCATCATTTCTGCTGTTCTCCCCACCTCCTCAGCAGGTGATCCACATTCTTTGCTACACCTCTGCAGCAGCCTTGGCAAGTGAAAAGTCACAGGATTCACATGTGTCATTTGTTTGCTCTGATTTCTGGGGGTCCCATGGGGGACGCCTTAATGTGCTCCACGTGATAGGGAATGGAAGCTAGCCAGAGCACAAGCAATAGCAATGTGAGAGGCAGGGTAACCTAGCGAGATCTTTTTACCAACTTTTTACTGGGTCAGACCAAGTCAAAAACCAAATGAAGATGTCTAATAAATGATTTATTGAATGAAAGTCTCATGCACCAACGCAATCACTCACACACTTACTCAAGACCTATTAAGAAGCAAAAGAAAGGAAACTGGATAGTGGAAATATTGAAGGGATTGTAGCTGGGGTAATACTGCACCTTTTCCTGAAGTCCTTGGTCCAGGAAAAACAGTGAAGTGTAGCTCAGCAAAGAGAGGGCTGAGGGGATTACTCAACTGACAAAGAAATGGTCTGCTGGTATGACTGAGAGTGATAAAAAAAAAAGATCAAAAACTGGGACTATTTGTAGGGGAAAAAGTACCTTGAGGGCAAATCCTCTCCCGGGGAGAACAAAGGGTGTTGCGATGGAACAAAAGCTCTACAATGGCAACTCTTTTCGCGTGATGAGATTACAAGGTGTTGCCAAAGTTTCAGGACCTTCAGTTATATTGGGTTGTGGTGTGAATTTATGTAGATGGTCCCTGCCTGATAGGATTTTATTGCTATCAGTGCTCAACTTGGGGGGAAAACACACTAATCCCCTCAAGTTGGCTCCTCAGTGGCTGAAGACCCTTTGTCTACTGTGGGCTTGCACAGCTTGAGGTCTCCTGGAGCTACGTGACAGGGGATTGTACTGGCCTGACCTGGTTTTCGATTGTTCGACCATTGCTGCCTACGTGCCCATCTGGGTGATCTCTCAGGCACATTGAATCATATTTTAATATCAAAATTGTAGACCCTGGGAAATTCAATAAAATCATTTATTAGGCATCTTCATTTGGTTTTTGGCTTGGTCTGACCCCATAAAAACTGGGTAAAAAGACCCCACTGGGTTACCCTGCCTCTCACATTGCTATTGCTCATGCTCTGGCTAGCTTCCATTCCCTATCACCTGGACCACATTAAGTTGTCCCCCACGGGACCCCCAGAAATCATCAGGAAGCATAGGCAGTGTTTGTGGTTATCTGATAGGCCTTCATGGCTGATCCTGTAGAGGGAAGGTGGATGATGAGATTTATGCAAGCCGCAATAAATCTTCCCTCCTATCATTGAGCTCTGGCCAAAAATGTGAACCAGAGGCAAGTGCAAAACAAAAACACATAGAGCAGAGTATGTAAACACAGCATCAGAAGCGTGTGTAGCAGAGTTTGATATGCAGCAATGCTCTGAACTCATCCACAAAGGAACACCATCACACAGTGTTATCTTCCAACCTGGAGGCATTTAATCTTCTGTTATAATACATACATATTTACAGGATTCACAGATCCTCCAACAGAGATTCAGCATTCCATTGACACACAGCAAGTGTAGATATGCTTCTGGCATAGCCTCCGGCCAAACAATCAAGCAATCAAGAGGAATGTTGGCTAGATCTCAACTCCTTATATATACAGTACTCGCTGATGCAACCCCAGTCAACATTTCATTTTCCATGGCTGATGTAACCCTTTGCCCTATAGCTTCACAGCTATAGTCATGAGGGATTACCTCTTGCACTGTCATCCCCAGGTGCTTTCCACATGCACATCATAGGTATTTAATTGGACCAAAGGTCATAGCCAACCTTTCCCAACAGATCCTTGGTATGATGGCAGGTAGGGCAGGTCCTCACATAGTGCTCCATGTGCACTAAAATTTCCAAGTGATATGATGCAGAATCTTGTGCAACTCAAAGTGCCTGTAGGCTGGTTGTCATGGCACAAGTGGAGGGTCTCCTCCTGGCAGGATCCCTGGGGGCACAGAGAAGTGCCCATAATGGTACAAAAGCCTGTCCTAAAAAGAATAGAGTTGACAGTCCGATGTCCCTTGAATATGTCTGCACAAATGCATCATGGCCTTGCTGCTCCTGGATCTGATCCAACCATGTCAGGTTAACATATGTGGCCACAAAGTATTCTGGATGGAGACTGGTAAAGTAGGTCTGTTTGCCCTTCAAAGAGTTGCATTCTGGTTTCCTGGATAAGGCATTGGTTTGCTGGTTCTGAGAGCGGGGAACGTAGGTGAGCTTGAAATTGTACCTTGTAAAGAATAAAGATGAATGCATTTGTCTTTAACTTCCAGACTATGTGGGGGTTTGGAATTATGTGTTGACCTCAATGGGATATGGGGCCCTGTAGTAGAGGTCTCCACGCTTCGAATACAGACTTGCCTGTTAATTCTTTCTCCCAAACAATGTAGTTCTGCTCAGTTTGTGTCAACTTTTCAAATAGTAGGCACGGGGAAGATGAGTTCCTGATTTCACATGCTGGGGAAGCACTGCTCTTATTGCCACATCAGAAGCATCATTTAACAACGTAGGGTGTTTGGAGGTGTGGATGCTGCAAAATTGGTTCTGATGTAAAACAATTTCTTTAATTTCTGGATGGCTTGTTGAATGGAGTGGGTAGGCTCCAGTTAAATGGAGTTTTGCCCCACATGAGGTTCATTAAGTGTGCAACACGTTTTGCAAAGTCTGGTATAAAATGCCAGTAGTAATTTCAAAGCTCAGAAATTACTGGACTTTGTTTTTCAGAGGGTGCCAGTACTGCTTCTTTTTAGAAAAGATCCATCTCCATTCCCTTTGGAAAAATCTGGTGACCAGGGAAGTTCATAGCAGGGAAGTCAAATGCACATTTCTCTAGCTGGTCATGGAGCTGGTGCTCCTGCAGCCACTGGAGAACAGCTCTTCATGGGCATCATGAGTTGTCTGGTTCAGAGTCTATATAAGAAAAGTTGTCTAAGTAAATGTTGACAAAACAATCATGCTAGTCTCAGAAGATGTCATTCATAAATGTTGGAAGTCAGAAGGAGCATTGCATGGCCCAAAAGACATGCCTGTATATTTGTAGTGTCTATAGCAACTCTGGAATGGCATCTTCCATTCTTCAGCTTTGAACTAGATTGCAGACTCCCCTGAGGTCTAGTTTAGTGCCAACTTTAGCACTACATAGCTGTTCCAACAGCTCTTGAAAACATTCAGATGTGAAGAGCCCCTCCTATCTGGACCAAGAGATATGGTGATCATGATGAGCCATGGCATTCCCAGGATCAAGGAATAGTGAGCTACTGTTTCCAAATAGAACTGGATCTTCTTGGTATGGTCCAGGATCTAGAACATCAATACAACTGGTTTCATGGATGATGAGTCCCAAGCACAGTAGACATAAGCACCATAAATGGTTTCTACTGGTTGAAGGTCCTGCAAACACTGCATGGAATTTCCCCCCAGAAATCATAGTGTTATCCTAAAAGGTGGGGGACCTTGAGGTCTTCCAGCAATGCCAGTGTCTCTTTAGAAAGGTGGTGAATTAAAGCTCAAAGGAGGCCTGTGATCATGGAACCTTTTCATTTGTGTATACTGGTACTAGCTATGAGATGCCAGATGAGAGTCAAAAGAATGCTTTTACTTGGGATTCACAGACATATGCGAGCAATCAAGCAGTTTCACAGACTGCTTCATGCAAGGCTAAAGAAAAATGAGAGAAAGGTTGGATAGCAGGAGATTTTGGGGTGAAGCGAGTGATAACCACCATTCCAGAAGCAGAAGATTGAAGCAAGAGGGCTGAAACAAGAATTTGAGGGTAGTACAGAGCATGAGAAGCTAGGAACCAATAGACAGGGTGGCACTCCAAGATTTGTTCAACGTACTATGAATTTTTGGGTTTGGAACCAGGGTTTATGTACCTCGTTTCCCACCCTGAAGGGGAATGTGTTAATTGCTCTCTGGCAGAGCAAACAAAAGGGGTCTGGAATGGAATAATGGTTTTAACTTCAGGTGGCAAAGCATTGATGGGGATTGTGATAGTATCAGTGTCTGGACAGGTGAGAGAACAAAGGAAAGTTTCTGTGAGAAGTTACGGGATATTGACCATTGGATGCTTCATCGGAGCAGTCTTGTTTGCTATTGTATTTGAAGGTTGGGTCATTGAGAGGATTATTGCAAGCCTATCAGAGCCAGGGCTTTCACTCCTAATCCTCTTGAATTTACAACCTGGCCATGTGAAGTCATCTGTCTTAGCTTGTGGCTTCCAGCTAGAGTCCTTTTCCACATGCCTTCCAGCCATAAATGTATGATTTTTATATTATATTTATATTCTATATTTTTATAATTTTTTTATATTCCATGTTTACTGGAATAGACACCATCAGTTTACCATTAATATGCTAGACACCTGACTTCATAGGGAATCTTCATCTATGTGAATGCTTCAGTGCCTGATAGTGTGCACGATTCACATGTTTTTGAAGCACCAAGCTCTCTTGCTCTGTTTGAGAACTAACCTGACTTCAGGGTGGCTGCTGGTCAAGTATATGTGCTAAGGGTCTTCTGGATCCATCATCCACTACAGTTGAGCCCACCATAAGACCCATATGGTGGTAGAATTTCCTTTGGGATGCTGAAGATGCATTTTCATGATTTGTATTGTTAGTAGGCCATCCAACTCCACACTTTGATATGGCTTAATTGGCAAAATATGATTAATTGGCAGAATATATTAACTGGCATATATATAAATTATATTATACTATGGCTACATGGCCATGCTGGTTAAGAAGAAACACTGGCTACATGTGTGCATTGCAAAATAGGGTCATAAAAGACCTCAAGGCATGGCCAGGTCATAGGAGATCACCAGGAAACTACAGTGACGATAGACTTGCAGTTACCCTCTGATGACTTTAAAAGACAATAGCGTTTGGGAGATTCTTGCAAGATTGCTGATTGTCATAACTCCTCTCTCTCTGACCAAGCAAGCTTCCCTTTGTCCTCTCACCTGTCCGACAATTACAGAGCTATCTGTCACGTGGTAAGGAAAGAGTTAAGATTCCTTGCTGCTCAATTTCAAAGTGTGAGAAAGTAAAATGCTTGTTGAACTGTTTTTGCAAGTCTGCCAGGACAGTTCTCATGGGAATGTTTATCTGTGTTGCTATGTTATCTAGTTCTCCGGGATTCATGCAGCTGTGTTCCCATGTGTATTCTTAGACATGTTATGTTATGTCTGTAAGTTGTTTTCCACACATGTTTTCGTGTGTCTGCAATATGCTACATATTATCAAACCCTGGAAGATTTCACTTCACTTCTTTTCTTGTCTCTGTTCCTGTTAGCTTGTTTTGTTAGTCTGAGGATGGCTCAGACTGCTGTAACCTAATTGCTTGATTTATTACCCGGCAATAAAGCTGTTAGATGCTACCTGTGGTGTCTTGTTTTTTACTCTCCTTATGCAACAGAAATGCCTAAAGCGGGTTTTTGCTTCTACAAGGGGTCAGTTTTACAGATTCCCCAGTTCTCTTTTTATATTTTCAACACTATCAACATTTCCATTAGCCCTTTGTCACCTAATGCTAAGGGCCTTTAGCTCATTCCAGACCTCATTGTCCACTCTGCAAACTTTATTGTTTACTCTGCCATAGAGACAATAGCACCTTTGTTCTCCAGGCAGAAATAGAGTATTTAAACCCCAGTTTTTGGCCATCCAACTCGCAGTACACCTATTGCTGGTTGCCACTCTGCTGCTCTGATTATTCATTGCGTACCGCCCTTAAACTTGCATCTAAGCCACATTATTGCTGCTTCACTGCTTTTCTTGATTGGTAAATATCACCCACTTAGCCCTAAAATTTCACTGTCCTAAAATTTCCTCCTCTTTCTTTCAGTTAACCTTGTGTGATTGCGTAACTGCTTGGATCTTGTAAGTGTGATTGCAAATTCCCCCAATAAAACACATTAAGCTTACTTTTGGATCTCCAGCTGTGTCTTCCTTGCACTAGTAAAGACCTTGTAAAATTACACCCCTCTTGCAGACCTCCTCTTTATCTAATATTCCCCATAATTTAACAGTGGGGAATATTACTGGCATTGCGAGTGAGCCCCAAGTCACTCAAGTTTTGGGGTAAAAACATCACATAGGGGGATGTGTAATTCTCACATAAGAGGATGTGTCTGTCCATGCTGGTGTGTGCACTGTAGTGCAAGATTCCTCTTGATGTTGGGTCTGTCATACTTGACTATCACCCACTGAGCCATATGAATATGAGGGGGGAAGGGCAGCAGAGTTAGGATCCCTGTTGGGTGTTGATATGTGGCTGGTGTTCATTTTGGATCATGAATGGCTGCAGCAATAGCCTCCTCATCACTCTGAAATGCACAACACTCCTGCTTTGGATAGTGCAAAGGAAGATTGCTCTTTGGACTCCACTTCCTAAGATCTCCTGCACAGTGACCCTGCTGGCTGTGGGATTTGGGAGATGTAGGCCAAGTAGTACCTGTGAGCATCGAAATACTGAACCAACATGTCTCTTTTTTCTATACTCTTTCTTGATGCCTTGTCCTTCCCATGAACTCTGCCTGGAAAGCATAGATAAAAAAGCTCTGTAATAGCAAGGCTGGCCTTAACCAATTTTCTGGTTCATGATGCCTTAGGCCTTTTTCGCACCTTACTTGATGCTGCTGGTATAATGCGGGAATCATGCAAAAAGCCTCCTCTGGGAAGGAATCGCATCCGCTGTGCTTCCCTCTGCACCAGCTCCATGCTGAACGGAAGAAAGCATGATAGCTCTGCCCCTTCCTTCTGCAGCACAGCTGGGTACTTTCCCAGGCTACGCTGCAGGGAGGAAGTGCGATGGCCACACTTCCTGATGTTCTGCATGCAAGGTAAGTGCAGGAGGGAGATGGGAGGGATGCGCAATCATGCATCATTTTTGGCAAAGAGCCAAAAATGATATACTGCGCTATTGCTGCGTGATCGCTATGGGAGTGATGCGCAATTGCAAGGACATCATATGGAACCATCCTTGCGATCCCACATCGCTCCCATGGCCATATCGCATGAGAAATGACATGCAAAAAGGGCCTTAGTTCAACTATGCAAGTAATGATGATAAGCGTGTGCAGTAGAATTTCTCAGAAGTTTGTTTTCTTTGTCTTAGATTTAGTATATAAGACTATATAAAGTTCTGTATAAAGTATATGTAAAGGTCTGTGTCATTTGTTTTCTTTTTCTGATCAGATTCAGAGTTTCCTTTATAGCTTCTGTGTCCATGCAAGAAGCAGGATACTGGAGGTTCCAGTAACAACCAACATATCTTTTCTAAGCTCTGGCTGTAAGAGTGTCCAGGGCAGAGGAGGCAATAAATAGCAAGCAGCAGAGCAGGATTTACTCACAATGCAAGAATGGGGGGGGTTGTCCAAGCATAGGCCCTTTTCGCATGGCATTTCCAATGCAAAAGGGCCCCTTGAGCAGAACTCACATTTGTGCAATGCTCAAGGGCCTGATGTGGACCGCGCATGAATTTTTTCATTTTTGGCTTGAAGCCAAAAATGCTGCCCAGTTGCGTATCACTCTGGGGCCCTGCGCACACTTACTTTGTGTGTGGAGCCTCAGGAGCCGGGCCAGTCGCGCTACCTGTCCAGTGCAGCCTGGAAAGGTCCCAAGCTACACTGCAAAAGGAAGAGGTGGGGCTCTCACGTGAGCAGGAAACTCATGTGGAGCCGAAGGACCATGGACGCGAGATCCTCTCTCCAGCACTGCAAAAAGGTAAGGTGCGAAAAGAGTCATAGTTCAGGTTCCAGAGTAAACAAATTCAAAGGGCAAATCCAAGTCATTGTCAAACAGGCAGAGGTTCAAGGTAGTCCGGATGCAAGAGAACATGGCACAGGGCTTCAATGACCAAAAAGATCAGTTGCTGATTCTGGAAGGAAAGGGTCAGCTGATAGCCCTTTATCTTATTGATGCTGTTGCCACAGGTATTTCTTCATTAGGACTTGTTTGTTAGTTAAACGCACTGAGTGATGAAGCCCCTCTTTCTGATATTGTCTCTCTTGCACAATAAGAATCAGTGTTGCCTCATCCTCTGATATTTGTTCCCCTTGCTCAGGCCCCTGCTATTTGTTATCTCCATCTGAGCGAGCTTCTGAGGAAACTCCTGCCTCTGGGGAAACTTTTGCCTTGGATTCAGAATCCTCCTGCTCACTACCAGGATCTCCAAGGCAAGGCATGACAGTGAGTCATAAGCCATCTGCAGGGCATTCTCATCTTCCCATACAGTTCCAGGAAGTGGCCTTACTTTAGCTTCCCTCCCTCCAGGCCACGATTGTGAGACAAGATTTGCCACAGCCATTCTTCTATCAGAATATATTTTAAAAATATTTTTATTAAACATACTTTCAACTAATATAAAACTATATAAAAAGGAAAAGAAATACAAACAGTTCAATAACACACAAGACAAAACTAACTAAACAAACAAAACTAAAATACTACCCAAACAACTATCTAATCTAGTAAACAGTTACTGAAAATAAAACAAAGTTTGTTGACTTTCCAGCCCATAAAGAATGGATTATTACTTCTATATTGTACTTTACTAAAGTTCGTGTTTAATTTTTATTGTTGAAAGCAACCTGAGTATTTATTACCATGTAATGTCTTTGTGTTATCTTAAAAATCGTTCAGCACAAGGTATTCTAACCTTACTCTTTCCTCACATCTTTTTACTGCTTTTCCAACCTCAGTCACCCTTATAAACAAAATATCACTCTCCCATTGCTTTTTATATTCTATGAGAGAGTGATCTGTTAGTATCATCTCAGCCACGTCCAATAACTTCAATATCCAATCTTCTTCAGTTGGAACCATGAGATCTTTCCACTTCTTTGTATACAGTATTCTCACTGTGACAATGATTTATCGTTTGACTCTTGCAGTCTTTATTTACTCTGTAAATACTCTGTATTAGACTATTGATGTCTCTTTTCCCAATTTTCATACCTCTTTTCACTTAATCTAATCCTATATAATCCAGTCTATTTTTCTTGACAGTGGTCTCTAGTCTAAAGTATAGGTTATACAGCAGGATAGTCAAATGTCGTGGCATTCTCATCATTTTTTTTAAAACTGACTCACAGTTTTTTTAAGACCTATGCAGTGAAAGGCTTTAAAGCACAGGCTGATTTTCTTCTGAAATTCTTTGCTGCATATTATTAGACAATGTATATTTGCAAAATAATCTCTAGTGTCTTTTCTGAATCCAGGTTCGGTGTCTGCCATTTTTCACTTCAAATATCATAAACACCTTTGTTATAAAATCAGGTGCATCACTTTGCTTCCATGGGAGATTAATGAAACGGTTATTAAAATCTCTGGTGTTTCCTTTGCTGGTATGGTACATATATTGAGCATTTCTCATTTGTAACACTTTTTTCTGTTTTACCTTTTGGTCAGCATATTTTTTGTCCTTTAGATGGCTTCTGTTTTCACTGCTTGAAGCAGCTCTATAGGTATGCAATTTGTTCCTGGTGGTTTATTACTTTGCTTTCATAGTAGCTTCCACTTCACTTTCTAAAATTGTAGGTGCTTTGTTCAAAGATTCTTCTGTGAAATAATCTATCCTCCTTTCATGTTTTTATAGAGTTCTTTAATGTATTGTTTCCATCACCTTTAATTTTTTTTCCTGAACATATAATATATTTGTCTATTGAGCATTCAGCATCTCTATTGTTGGGCCCTTTCTGCTCTACCCTCCCAACCCATCATAGAGACAGGAGAAGGACAGGACTGTGATGATACTTATGCACAATGTCATCTCAGTCTCATCCTTTTCCCATTGCTAGGTGGTGCCACAAATCATTGACAGATTTTCCCCCTCAATGACCAGTGATTGTGCCATCATGCTGCCATGCTCCCACACTTACCTTAGCTGTGGTTGCCCTGGAAGTGCACTTCCTGCTGCAGCATAGCCTGGGACACTACATACATGGCTGCACTGTGGCAGAAAGAGGCATGGCCATCACACTTCCAGGATCCTGGAAACAGCTGGTATGGAGGGGCCCACTCCTGTCATGCTGCCCTCCCAGCAAGATCAATGCTGGGACCCATACCAGATGTCTCTGGGACAAAGCAAGGTGCAAAAAAGGCCTTGGTTTAACTTTTCACTTGATTTCTCTGGTCTTGTGAAGCAAGTCTCTCGTTCTTCTCTTTATTTGTTCTCTTTCTGTTTATTCACTATTATAATAGTTCCTTTTAGCTCTATATACAAATTGTTGAAACATTTGTGTTCAGGTGTCTTTTTCCCTTGCTCCCTGATACTGACCCTGGTTTCAGTCTATAATACTTCTGGTTCCTAGTCAGTTAGGCTTAGCTGTTCTTTACATGTCTTTAAATTCTTCAGGGTGTTCTTTAGATTTTATTTTGGCACTGTAATTGTTTTAATACCTCTTTAGATTTACTCTAGTTTTTGGTAGGCTTGTTTTTGCATAGAAAATTGAGCTGCTCCTTCTTCTGTTTCTTGTATTGGTCATCCAGTGACAATCAGTGCTTCACTATTAATGCCATCCTGTTTCATTTTAGATTTTCATTTCAAGAGGAGAGAAGTGAGCTTGAATGGTAAGGAAGGCAGAGACACTTCAGAAGGAAAGCTACTGGGAAACAGCATTTGTGGGAATGTGACACTGAGTGGAAGATTTTTCAGAGGTAACTGCAATAGCAGTTTTGCATATGTAGTACTGCAGAGAAGAAAGCACTAATAAATCACTTCCAGATGTCTTTTACTAAGAGATAGTACCCTGAAGATGAGGATCTTGGGTCAGAAGGCATTTAACCAGCTATTGGTGAAGACTAGAGGACACTATTATGTTTAATGATGCAACTGTATGTTTAGCTGCTGATATGCTCACATATGAAAAGAAAGTCTGAAGATGCACATTGCCTATAACAGGGACATGAAAAGCATGAATCAACATGAAACTACTACTATTACGATTTACTTAAACTCTTATCTGTTCAACCACTCTTATGGACCCTAAAGTTTAAACTCTAGCCAGATCCTAAAGGCAGGATTGCTCTCTTAGACTGTGGTGGTTTTAAAAACAGTGCTTTTGAAAGAAAAAAAATTACATCAATCTGGTGGAGTTTTAAATTGATAAAGTGGTAAGAAAATCTCCACATGTTGAATTTCTGTCTGACAAGCAGCTAGCAAACACACAAAAATCTCACTGGGGCAACATACCTTAGAATGTTTTACATTGCTTTGAACTCCACACTCAGTGAGAGTGAATTCATGCAGTCTGAAAAGTGGAATTTTATACAGGAAGTATAGAGAGGGGAGAATTGCTTCTTCTTTCTCTTTCCTTTCACCAAAGCTTTTTCTTTTCTCTTTCTCTTTATTTTTTTTTTCTTATCTGCTTTCAGTTTTCTTTTCATTGATTAACTTTCTCCTTATAATTATCTTGGGGAATACCAATAAGGACTTCTCTTTGTATGAGTATGGTTTATGGTTTAGAGAATGGGTATCTCTTGTTTGTGGGGGAAGGAAGTCTGCTTTGTGTTATATGTGGATATATCTGGTTAAGTACAGTCTATGTAAAATCCAATAAAAATATTATTGCAAATGAAAACTGGAATTTTCATTTGATTAAGAAAGACTCGTGTCATGTTCAACATGACACATGAGGCTTTCAGAACCTAGAATATTTCCCATGTGCCCACTTTTTTGTGGAAAGATCCCACATTACATACTCAGTTTATAATTGTTCTTGGGAGCAAAAACATTTTCTGAATCTCAAAGAATCATAATAAAAGTAAAAAAGACTGTATGGAAAATATTAACCAAGAGAGCAGAATATTCACTTTTAACTATTCATAGCTAGGAGGTCAGCTCCTAAACTTAATTTCATTTATTAAAGGACTTAAGTAGATGTTCCAGAGATAAGCAGTGCAATTCTAACTAAATGAGGCAGTGTGCTGCCTGAATTGGCCCTAAGCCAGCTGAACTCCTCTTATCCACGCAAAACCTCTCTATGTCAGAGAACAGCCAGCTGGAGATCTGCTAGCACAAAAGTTAAGATCAGCTAGCTAAAGGGCCATAAAGGGGAGGAGAAAGGGCAGAGCAGGAGAGGAGCCAGGTTATACTGTTACCCTGTGTTTTGGGGGGTCCCGGGAGGGGCGCCCAGATTGCCAAATAAAATACCAATTTGGGGGAAATTAGCTGTAGCACTCTCTTGGCTAAGTGGGAGGCAGGGTAACTTTAGCGAGATCTTTAACCCAATGTATACAGCGGCGGGTCAGAGAGCAGCTAGACAAGGTTTTTCCAATAACAACAATTCTTTATTAAAGACAAAAACACGAGAGACAAGACATAAACTAACTAGCTGGGAAAAGAAACGGAGAAATTTTTCGGGAGAGGCGATATGACACCTGGTCTCGTAGTCCTGGAGAAGAGCGGGGTTCCGGGGAAGAAAGCTCAGCGTGGGAAGCTGAGGGGAGTTCCCTTAGACGACCAGCAGCAAGGCAGTCCAAAGTAGTCCGAAGACCGTTTGAAAATGAGGGGTTTTTATAGGGGAGTTTGTGCCTACCGGCTATGGCAAGCCAGGTGAGAACAAAAGGAGTTTTGGCACTAGACAAAGGATTTGGACAGGTCAAGTTTAACATGATTGGATTTGCTCTTGATGACAATAGCTTGGCCGGGACATTGATGGCCCAACATAAAAGAGTGGCTAGGCTGAGACCCGTGCGGCTATTGTGGAGTTTGAGGCTGGAAGTTCCTTGAAGCTACGAGCGAGGCTGGAGTTGCTGGCCTCAATAGAGTCTGGAATGTGAAGACCATTAGTGGCCACACTCTGTCTGTGCTTGTCCGGAGAACCTCGCAAACACGTGGAGTGGGGTGACTGAAAGCAGTCCAGCTAAGGCCGAATTGGTTGATATCAAAATGATATCTGGGGGTTCTCACCCACAGTGCCATAGCGAAAGTAACAATACCACATCTAAACCTTTCTCAGCCCAGATATATACAAACACCCATTGGCACAAAGTTAGGCCAAGGTTAGAGTTGGCCTAAGTAATTTCCAACACATGGAAACCAATGGTAGTGCCTCCAAAACAAAATTTGTGGGTCTCAATCTGTTGTCCCATGCCTATCCTGGATGGACTAAGGCTTGGATACAGCATGAACCAACAGCAAATCACAGCACAGTTCCCTCTTCATATGAACCCCATCCAGAAAGGTCTCAACTCAGATGATAGGGCATGAAATATGGGACTATGTCTCTTTCATCTCAAAGCATGTAGCACTTGCATAGGGACATTTTGGTGGCATCTCACAAAGGGTAAATCACACTTAGATGTATACAGAATGCAACAAAACACTTCAGAAGGGGACTTTTGCGCGCACGCGTGCACACACACGCACACACACAAAACAAAGGGGAAAAAAGAGAATACCCATTCTTTTCTAATAGTTTTCTGCCTAGAATCCCTACAGGTTAAAGTTCCATAGAAATACAGAAATGCAGCTGTCAGCATCAAACACTCACCTGGAAATCTGAGCTTCTAGTCTCCAATAAAGCACTCAGGTGAGTCAGATAGAAAAAAATGTTGAAACTGAAATGCTGAAGAAATCTGTTGTCTCCCTTGTGCCCATCCTTGTGTTTTTGTCATGGCTGTGTAACGGTGCACCAGAATGCCACCTTTCACATATGTGCTTGCAAGTAAAGCCCCACTGTCCATTTAGGAGTGGAGTGAGGAGCAGCACTCCCAGGTAATTATGTGGAAGGTGGAATAGGGAAGAGGTAGTGCATTTCTCAGTGACTCCTAACCTCCCCTTTCCTTCAGCAGGGTTGAACTCACTCTGGTGTTCATGAGCATCCTTGAGTTGTTGGTCTTTGCTGAGCATCATATTAGGACTGCCTACCAAACACTCATTTCCACTTCTGTGTTTTAGGACTACAATGAGTTGTTACCACACTGTACACCTCCATGCTTTTATATGGTCTAACTGGCAAAATATATTAATTGGCAGATGGGTTGGCATAAAATATAAGTTGTACTTATGGCTGGCAAGGCCATGTGGAAAGGGACACTGACTGGCAGTAGGTCAAAGGTTACATCAGCATGGCTAGGTCAAAAGTTCACTGACATTAGCCAAGAAAATCTGACTTAATGGCTCTGAGCTAATCTTATCAACTGCCAACATCAGAAAACAATAAGGTGACCAGATACAGAGGCCCGGACCTCTACTGTGGGCATATCCTACTGCAGCTTGCCCAGAAATACCCTCCCAATCAAGACATTGAAACCAATCAGTCTATTCCAGACCCCATTGTCTGTGTTGCAACTCACACTGTTCACTAGGCAATCAACTCACATCCCTTCAGGGAGGAAAAGAGAGTGTATAAACCCTTGGTTTTGGGAAATCAGTTGCAGTCAGATGAAATGCAAGACTCACTAAGTCGCTCTGAATCCTGATCTATCTGCCCTTAGACAGAAGTCTAAGTCACATTTCAAGTTCTTCCACTACTCTTCTGCAATGGTAACTATATAACCCCCAAAACTCTGAGCCTCTCTATCCATATTTTTTCTTCCCTTTCCCCTTCAGTTAGCTTTTGTGTTGTATGTATGTATCTTATGTACATGCGTGAGTGAATTCCCCCAATACAAACACATTTTTAGCTTACTTTTTAATCTTTGGCTGGTTTTTGTGTGGTCTGACTCCATAAAAATTGGGTTAAAGATCTCGCTGGGTTACCCTGTCCTTCATTCTGCCAAGGCCAGTTCTCTGCTAATTCCCCCAGTCTTTGCATTTTTGGAGTGAATCAAGGTCCCTCAGGGGATTCCCAGAAGTCAGGGTAACAGAGTGAGCCCTGCTAAATACGAGCTCTACACCTGCACAGAGAACTGCATAGCAACTGTGGGGATAATGGGACAGATCTGTATCTCTTTCAGCCCATCTTAAACAACCTCCTGTCCACTCTTCAGAGTGCTACACTAAGGAATCAAAGGCTTTGCTTTCCCTTTACATATTGTGATAAGGAAACATGGGAGGAAAGGCTGAAGGAGCTTGGTGAAGAGAAGGATGAGGGGTGACATTATTGCACTCTTTAAATACCTCATGGGCTGTCACACAGAGGAGGGGTAAGGCCTGTTCCTGGATAGGGCTGAGAGGACCTTTTTGAAGATGGAATGTATGGAGGATCTAGCAGACAAAGAAACTGGTTCACGAAACAGGGAGATGGACACTTGGAGGAATGTGACACACAGGAGTAGAAAGCCATACAGAGACTCTCGAGCTACAGAATTGCTTCGAAGTTCTTGACTTTATTAATGATAAAGTGGAACAGCAGGAAGAGGTCATGGAACGTCATCCAGAGGAATCATAGAATCATAGAATCATAGAATCATAGAATCATAGAAATGTAGAGTTGGAAGAGACCACAGGGGCCATCCAGTCCAACCCCCTGCCATGCAGGAACACCCTCAAAGCAATCCCGACAGATGGCCATCAAGCCTCTGCTTAAAAACCTCCAAGGAAGGAGACTCCACTACACTCCGAGGCAGCAGATTCCACTGCCAGACAGCCCTGACTGTCAGGAAGTTCTTCCTGAGGTTCAGGTGGAATCTCCTTTCCTGCAGCTTGAATCCATTGCTCCTTGTCCTGGTCTCTGGACCAGCAGGAAACAAGCCTTCTCCTTCCTCTACGTGGCATCCCTTCAAATATTTAAACATGGCTATCATAACCTTCTCTTCTGCAGACTAAACATACCCAGCTCTCTAAGTCTATCCTCATAGGGCATGGCTTCCAGGCCTCTCACCATTTTGGTCGCCCTCCTCTGGACTTGCTCCAGCTTGTCAATATCCTTCTTGAATTGGGGTGCCCAGAAATGGACACAGTATTCAAGATGGGGTCTAACCAAAGCAGAGTAGAGTGGTACCAGTACCTCCCTCGATCTAGACACCATACTCCTATTGATGCAGCCGAGAATTGCATTGGCTTTCTTGGCTGCTGCATCACACTGCTGACTCATGTTCAGCTTGTGGTCTATGAAGACTCCTAGATCCCTTTCACACGTACTGCTATCCAGCCACGTGTCCCCCGTCCTATATTTCTGTATTCCATTTTTTCTACCTAAGTGTAGGATCTTACACTTCTCTCTGTTGAATTTCATTTTGTTCGCCTTGGTCCAGCTCTCCAATCTATCCAGGTCATTTTGAATTTTGATCCTGTCCTCTGGCGCATTAGCAACCCCTCCCAATTTGGTATCATCTTCAAATTTGATGAGCATGCCCTCTATTCCTTGATCCAAGTCATTGATAAAAATGTTGAACAGCACTGGGCCCAGGACAGAACCCTGTGGCACCCCACTAGTCGCTTCTCTCCAGGATGAAAAGCAGCCATTTGTGATCACCCTTTGGATTCGGTCGGTCATCCAACTAACAGTAGCTCTGTCCAGTCCACATTTTACTAGCTTCATTGCAAGAATGTCATGGGGAACTTTGTCGAAGGCCTTACTGAAATCGAGATATGCTACATCCACAGCATTCCCTTCATCTATCAAGCTAGTAACTCTATCATAAAAAGAGATAAGATTAGTCTGGCATGACTTATTTTTGAGAAATCCATGTTGACTTCTCGTGATTACTGCGTTGCTTTCTAAATGATTAGAAACTGACTGCTTAATGATCTGCTCCAGGATCTTTCTGGGTACTGATGTCAGGCTGACTGGGCGATAATTATTTGAGTCCTCTTTTTTTCCCTTCTTGAAGATGGGGATAACATTTGCTCTCTTCCAGTCTGCTGGAACTTCTCCTGTCCTCCAAGATTTCTCAAAGATTATAGCAAGCGGTTCTGAAATGACCTCTGCCAGCTCTTTTAATATCCTAGGATGCAATTCATCTGGCCCTGGAGACTTGAATTCATCCAATGTGGCCAAGTATTCCTGTACCACCTCTCTACCTATTATGTGCCTCATTTCCTCTGCTTCCTCACCTGCTTCCCAATCGCCAGGTTGAGTGCTTGTATCCTTCTGGGAAAAAACTGAGGCAAAGAAGGTGTTAAGTAGTTCTGCCTTTTCTCTTCCCCCTGTGAGTAATTCGCCATCTTCTCTGCGCAGTGACCCTACTGTCTCCTTCTTTTTCCTTTTGCTGCGGACATATTTAAAAAAAACCCTTTTTATTGTTTTTAATGTCTCTGGCCAGCCTAAGTTTGTTCTGTGCTTTAGCCTTTCTGACTTCCTCCCTACATCTCCTAGCTACTTGCTTAAATTCTTCTTTGGTGGTTTCCCCCTTCTTCCATTTCCTGTACATGTTTCTCTTAACACTTAGCTCAGCTGAGAGTTCTTTAGTCAACCATTCTGGTTTCTTCAGAGGCCTTCCATTTTTCCTCCTTATTGGCACAGTTTTAGACTGTGCCTTTGGTATCTCCTTTTTAAGGAACTCCCATGCCTCCTGAACTCCTTTCCCTTTCACAATTCCTGACCACGGAATTCCAGCCAGCAGCTCCCTAAGTTTACAGAAGTCCACTTTTTTAAAATCTAAGATGAGTGTATGGCTACACTGGTTAGACCTCATTTGGAATACTGTGTACAGTTCTGGGCACCTCAATTCAAGAAGGATATCAAGAAGCTGAAATGATTCCAGAGGAGGGCAACCAAAATGGTAAAGGATCTGGAAGCCATGTCTTATGAAGAATGCCTTAGGGAGCTGGGTGTGTTTAGTCTGCAGAAGAGAAGATTAAGAGGGGACATGATAGCCATGCTTAAATATTTGAAGGGATGTCATGTTGAGGAGGGAGTGGACTTGTTCTCTGCCACTTCAGAGACAATGGCCATTTCCGCACTACAGTGTTAAAGTGCTGCTATTCCACTATCAACCTCCTATGGAATTCTGGGGTTTGTTGTTTAGGGAAGGGCACTTGGAATGCTCAGCCAAAGAGCTCTTTGGTCTCAGTCAACTACAAACCCCAGAATTCCACAGGGCGTTGAAAGTGGAATAGCAGCAGTTTAACACTGTAGTGCGGAAATGGCCTAGGACTAAGAGCAATGGATTCAAGCTGCAGGAAAGGAGATTCCACTTGAACCTAAGAAAGGGCTTCATGATGGTCAGAGCTGTCCGGCAGTGGAATCGGCTGCCTCAGAGTGTGGTAGAGTCTCCTTCTTTGGAGGTTTTTAAGCGGAGGCTGGATAGCCATCTGTTGGGAATGCTTTGATGGTTGTTCCTGCATGGCAGGAAGTTGGACTGCATGGCCCCTGAAGTCTCTTCTAACTCTATGATTCTATGAGATTCTACATTGATAGGTGGGTTGGATTTGATGGCCCATAAGGCCCTTTCCAATCTATGACCATCTTTCCAGGCAAGAGATCAAACTAGCTACCCAGACTCCTTTCTTGTAAAGAACCCAGTCCTCATTCCTTGCTATCAGAGAGCCTCTAATACTTATATGTTGGGGAGGAGTGAGGTATGCAGGATATAATCTTTATTGTGTCAGCTTGTTTCTCTAAAGGAAAGTTCCTGAATCTAAGGTACACAGTTCTAAAGGATACAAACATTTTTATGATTTAGCCAAATGAAGCCTTCAATCGCTATAATTTTGTCTTCCTGAATGGCATGGGACTAGACTAGATGGCCTTTGAAATCATTTCCAAGTTTATGATTCTATGACCATGTGTGTTCCATGTTGTGGAAGGCTTTTGCTCATGTCTGCAGATTACACTAGTATGGCAAGTACAAGGTCCATCAAGGCAGTGTAACAGGCTAAAAAGAAAAGGGACTAGATATTAAACTATGAAATGGATGACAAGTCAGGCAGTTATGGACATAGGGCAGATTATGTTGACAACCCTGCTGCTGCTTCTAGAAGGTACTGAAGGGGAAACTAACATGACTTTGCATGGGCTAACCCCATAAAGTTTGTATCCCTTTTAAATTGTGTGTTTTCTTCCTAGGAAATTTCTTCCAGAACAAGCTAATTTTATGATGGTTACATGTATATCCTATGGCACCAAAGGAATGGGAAATGGCTTACTTAGTAAGAACTGAGGAATGGTTGTTTCCTTTAGAGGATGCTATCAACTTATGTCTAGCCTCTAATCAATACTTCTTTCAAATGTGTTAACCTGATGGAATTTTGCCAGCACATTCACTTTGCAGTAGTGACTTAGAAAAGTCACTGCAGTGGCTCTTCAGTATCTGCTAGGGGTATCCCCCTGTGGATACTAAAATTTGTGTATGCTCAAGTCTCATTATGTAAAATGGTGTAGTAAAATGGCATTCTTTGCTTCTTCTTTTTTTATTAAGCTGTGACTGGTTGAATCAGTAGATACTGAAATCTGCAGATAGGGAGGGCTGATTGTACTCTTGACAAACTATATTATAGTGTATGACTTCGTGCCTCATTTTGTTCAGATTCTGGCCTGCCAGAGCAGGAAATAGAAAGGTATTTCTTTCTTACAGTAAAACTGGATCCTTGATTCATCATCATAGCCTTTCCAATCTTTCCTGCTGTGACTGGGAGAAGCAATTCCACATTATTACCATGGATATTCATGGCCTACATAAACAAGAGGAATACACCAGATACCAACAATATTTGAGAGCTGAGGTAGGGGTGATCTGGGGCAAATTGCCACAGTTGTCAACTTTGGTGACAGTGGGAGGCTCAGAGATTTTTTAATTCTACCAGAAGAAATATGAGTCAAAGACATTTACTTTAGAAAAGGAAGAGCAGCTGTGCACAGCATGTTCCCTATGTCATATCCAGCTATCATCTTGGGCAGTACATTAACATAAGTAGTCAGGAAATGTTCTGACTCTTTTCAAAAGCTTGCTTACATTCAGTATTCAAAGTGGATGAGATTGCATACCACTTCTTTTCAGATGGATGAGAGTCAATCTTGCTATGGGCATAATGAGTCTAGTCTAATCTGAAATGAAACTATCTGATAGTTCAAAAAGAAGTTCCCATGAAAGGAAAACTAAACATTAAAAAAAAAGAGGTCAAGTTAGGATGGTCATGGTCATACACAGTATGACAAATCTGCTTCAGTCACTGCCATTTTTTTCCCAGTAAGTGGCAAAAAGGCAGCTATTTTTGTGACAGGCATTTTGAATTTCCCTAATTTTCAAAGCACTTGGGAAAACAACTTTCTTGGGAAAACCATGCCTTAGCATTCTTGATTCTCTTCTGATCAAAAGAATTTCACTTCTTCATCCCTGAAAAAGAGACACAACAAACCTAACAATGGGATTAGTCATACATATGAGACTGAGCTTCATTTCATTCTTCATTTATCTGGTTAGAATATTCCTTCCTGACATCAGAGCTTTCCTTATCACCATCATTTTATTTACAGTAAGGAGCCCCTTATGGCAAGTACACACATTTTGATAAAAATACTCATGAATGCATCTAAAACAGAAACAGTGTTTGTGAAAATTGTATGTTAGCTATAGTAAAAATCAGGCAGCATGGTGCCTCATGAAATCTGGTGAAAATAGCCAGATTGAAAACTGTAACAACTGACTCAGTGATTAATTTGTTAGAGCCCTGAAGCAAATTCAACAGAAGAGATTTGAGAGAGCAGCTAGCAAAATGCCCTTTGAATGGAAACAAACAAACAAACAAAAACCTTTCCAGCAGTAACCATGGAAACTATGCCCACAGTTACCAATCACCAACCAGCAGCACCAACCAGTGAGAGCCTCTTCCTTGAAACACATAGGGCTTTGTCACACAAAGCAGGAAATTATGCTTACAGTTGGATAATAGTGTATTTGGCTGGGAATTATTGCATGATGTTGTTGTCCTGTGTTCTCCTTTGGGAGACTATTTGGACAGCATTTCTTTTTATTAACACCTCTTCTCCCACTTCTGTTGTGCTATGATTTCCTGAGTGGAAAGTTCAATTGCAATTTTATGGTGATTTTGCTCACTGCCTCACCTCCTTTTCCAGTCCCCTTCTGGAGTCTCTCTTTCTCTCCCACCCACCCTCTCTCACACATCAGGAAACATAAGTAGAAAAGAGTTTAAGCAAGCATTTATTTTAGTAATCGATTAATTCTTCCTTTCTTCTACTTTTAGACTTATTAATATAAGATATCTTTACAAACAAAAAGTTATACACACCATATCATGATAGTATACCCAACATTTAACTAACCACTCATACACATACAATATTTCCTTCTTCTTGCCCCCTCCCAGGCAACAATGTAGCTTATTAGTTTCCTTTTTTTCTCATTTAGAAAATCATTTTAACTGTTTCCTTTACTTTCTCATACTCTTCCCTTCCCTGAACAAACTCAGTCGTTAATCTGCAAGTACTAAACCAGATATCCTCTTTCCTTTGACCAAATATACTCTTTTTTCCCCATTAGATAATCAAATAATTTTCTTTTCATCCATATACAATTACTGCTTGTGCTGCTATAATTAATTGTTTAATTAAATATTTTTGTTCCTTCTTCAATCCTATATTCCTAAGATTATAAGTTATACATATTTCTTTATTTAATTGGATTCCCCCCGCCCCACAATTATTTTATGTATTTCTTATGTATTTCTTGTTATTTTCTTCCAAAACCTTGGAATCTTGGCACACTCCCACCACAGATGAATATATGTTTCTTTACTCCTACACCCATGCCAAACAGCAGGTGATACATTTTCAATAATGTATGATAACTGTTGCGGTGTTCTATACCATCTTACTATGACTGTGTTACCACAGTTTCTAGCCCAGACTTGTGGGATATTAGATATCTTTTGATATCAATAATTTGGCCTTCTTTACCTATTCCTCTCCATGTGCTTGCAAGGCCCCCAGACAAGCTAATCGCTGAAATATTCCCAACAAATACAGGCAGGCCAGAAATAGCCAGACTGCTGCTTTAGGAGACCTCAAGGCAAGTACCACATTATGTATGCACGCTATTTACAAAGGACTCCCTGTCCTGAGCAGGCAGCTTGATGAGCCAAATACTCATCTGTCAAGCACTCTGCGTTTGCATACTGGCTACTGTATTGACAATTCGGTCTTAACTCAATCATATAAAATACTGACCTTTCGGAGGCTTTGTCTCCAGCCTGAAACTCATTGTTATCCCCAGGAATGGACTAGCCTGCGGCCACATTTTCCCCTATAAGACCCCCTGACTTTGAGAGCTTCCTCGGATCACTCTTGGCTTCCATCCCGTGTTGCTGTCGCTTCATTCAACGAGCCTTCCCTTCAGCTCCACGTGCTGAGAAATTCCATTCCCACAAACTTCTTCTTCAGACTACCCAGGTTTCAGGAAGGTGTAGTATTTCCCATACAAAACCTCCTCTCAAAATCCCTCTATCCAACTCCAACCTTTATTTCTATAGTTCTCTCTGTGAGTGTGTTGCATACACGTTTGACTGTATATCAATAAAAACAACAATTATTATTTACTTCTGTTTGTTCCTTGACTTGGCCTGACCCTGTAGACATTGGGTACGTCGCCCTGCCTCTTATAGTGCTAGCTTGTGCTCTTTGCTAATTCCCAACTTTGTAATTTGGAGAGCACTTAGGTGTCCCTCACGGGACCCCCAGAAATCAGGGTAACAACCGTCATCTGTTGTTCTCTAACCTTATCATTTTTGATAATTTTGATTTCCCGTAGCTATTGTTCCATTTACTTTCATACTTGACTAATCACTGGCAAATGAAAGCTGGCATCCATGAGACAGATAGATCAGTATTCTGGCTTTCATCTACCAGTGATTAGTTATGTCTGCATCTTCTGAATCAGCAGATCAGGAAGGTCCTCCCCCAGGAATAAAAAACTTTTAAAATATGACACTGTTTTCATTTATATTTTGAGGAATCGCTCTCTAGGAAAAGGGGTAGAGATAATGGCTTGGGCTAAGTAGTGAGGGGCAAATGCTCTGTGTGATAAACTTTTAGCACAGACACTGTAATCTCAGAATGGTTTTGAAAGTATGAAACTAGACCAATCCCGATTCAATAGCATTTTTACAATAAAGCTATTTTAGTGGAAGAAGAGATTGATATGATAAACTCCACAAAGAAACTGCTGGACAGTTAAAGGTGCAGGGGACAACCCAGGTACCACACAGGCAGTGAAGTCCACTCAGTCCATTAATGCATCCAAATACATCCCTCCTATCCAGCTGGCCTGAGATCCATCATGAGGCCCATGCCACATCAATTTGCAGTAGCATTCCCCAGAATGCCAGGCTCCTCGCAGACCATCCAGCACAATCAGATCATATGAAAGTTGAAAGACTGTCTTTCCTGTGTGTAACAGAGATTGTAGAAGAATTTCTAAGGCAGGGAGTTAGGTTTGAACCTCCTGCACTGGCAAGAGGTTGGTCTTAATGTTCTTAGGGAATCTCATCCATATGTCTACTCCCATGATCCCATTATCTTACTAACAGATGTGTACCTCCCCAACATGAACATAAACAGATCTTCCCCCACAAGAAACGATAGCAGAGTCTTGACAGTCCCATTTATTGCTCAACAAACAGTAATATATGATCGACTCACATAGAACAAATATAGTGGTGTTACCACGGTTCTGACATGCCTGGTGATAACACTAGATATCCCTTGATATCACACTTATTTGGCCTTTACTTGATCTCCTCTGCCGCCCTGCTCCACATGTTTTCAAGGGCCACTGGACAAGCATGTAATCAGGTGCGGCCGTTAATAGTTGGACATTCCAATCCCCACTTAGGCAGGCAGATTAATGCCTCTCTGTTGCTTCAGGGACCATTTTCTTGCAGATACACCTTGCTAAGCACGACCTTACACAAAAGATGCTCGGCCCTGAGCCGGGACTCTCACAAAACTAAGCCATTTGCATACTGGTGATACTATTGTCATCCAGCGCTAAGCTAATCATGTAAAACCTGACCTTTTCCGATGCTTTTGTCCAGCTCCAAATTTCCTTTGTTCTCACCAAGCATGGCATGGCCTGTAGGCACAATTTACCCTATAAAACCCCCCCCGATTCCGAGTGCTCCTTGGATCGCTCCTGAGTTCTATCCAGCCCTGCTGCCGCTGTGTCCAGCGAGTTGTCCCCTCAGCAAGCCACGCTGAGTTTCCTCCCCTGCAACCTCTGCTTCTCTCCAGGACTACGAGATAAGGTGTCGTATCACCCATTTCCCCCTGAAACTCTCATTTCTATTTCTAGTTAGCTGTGTGCATGTGGTGTCTTATTTGTTGTTTGTCCTTTAATAAAGTTATTAATTGGTTATTTTAAAACTTGTCTGACTACTCTCTGACCTGATGCTGTAGACATAAGGTTGCAAGATCCCCGCTAAGTTACCCTGCCTCTTGTTTAGCTTAAGAGAGTGCTCGAATTAATTTCCCCATCTTGTGTTGTTGTTTGATTATTTGGGCGCTCCTCCTGGGACCCCCATAATACAGGGTAACAGTGGAAGGACCACAGGACAGCATCTCATTGGCAATGGTAATGATAGTCAGAGATGGCATGCCACAGTGGGCACAAGGAAAAAGAAGATGCCCATCCCTTTGGAAATGAAGCTTGTGAGAAGTTGCCAGACAAAGCTGGAAGTAAATGGAACAAACAAGAGAAGACAGGGTGTGTTTTCATACATATGTCTGTGTGAAATAGCTGAGAGAAAGCATCCTGGATGCATACCAGCATGTCTGCACCCTAATCATTTTTATGCCAATCAGTCATGTATTGAATGGAATATTCATATTGTGGCTTACATCCAGAAATCTCATGGAAGTGTACAAATGAAAGTGTGGGAATGCATGATGGCATCAGTGTCTGTTTCTCCATGTTCCTATCTATGATGACATACTTCTTCTAACTCCACGCTGACTGCCAGCTAGGTACCCCATGCATTGCTGCCTGTTAAATCATGCGGGGGAAAAACCCACCATCCAGTGCTGAGTGCGAAAAGCACACCCAAGCCTCACACTCAAGACCTGCCCAGCCTGACACTTCTTTGTATTCAGGTCTGAGCAGCCAGGGAGATCTCTGAGTCAAGCCAGGGTAGGACAAAAGGGTCTGTCTCAATTCTCCCTCTCTGAGAATGCAGTCCCTTCCTCACTCTTGTCCCCCCTTGGTTTCTTCCTTGTAGGACTTTCCCCTTTATTATCTTCCCTAAATCTGTCCTTCTCCCAGATGTAAGGATCGGCAGTGATTTATATTCTCCAAGACTGTGATACTGTTGGCACTGAGGTCAGTGTGTATATTCCAGGATTCAGAATAAGATTCTGGGAGACTGTTATAAAGAACACAGAACTTCAAACATTTATTGTAACACTGTTGCTTTAAATGTGTTTTGTATCTAAACAGCACACCATTCTTCTCTCTCTTTCAATTCATTCACTGTCTCTCGTACACCCAATTTCTCAGTTCTCTCTCCCACAGAGCTCTTCAAAGTTCCAACCTTCCTCAAACACACCACAAATCACATTCTTCCTTCAATCACTCCCCAGGAAGTTAAAATCTGTTATTTTCCTCTTTCTACCAGCCCCTCCCCTGGGCTATCCAAGGTTCCATTTCACCAACCAATCAGTTTAAACATTCTTACTTGCCAAGGAGGCTCTGTTGTCAAGACCCCCTCCCATCAGGTTCATCACACTGCCCACCCCTCTTGATTTCCGCAACCACAGTCATTGTGGCAGCCAAGTGTGAAAGATCATGGAGCAAGGGAAGCAGCTGTGCCATCTTGGCATGTTCCAATTGTCCCTCATCCCTCACATCCTTCATCAGGTCCAGTAGAAGATCCACATGCTCATGCACTTTCCTGAACTTCCTCTCCACACCAACATGGAGCCACTCAACTGTTACCACTACATCTTTCATTTGCTCTGTCAAAGTGTCCAGACTTCCTGGAAGAATGCTGATCAACTGCTAGGAAGTGGCCCCTGCATCCTGCCACATCTAGACCTCCTCCAGCCACCCACATTCTACCTGAGCCCAAAGGGAAGAAACACACCGTGGCAATGGCATTGAAGTAGAGGGCCTTGAGCATGTGGGTGGTGCCCTGTCCCTTCCCTCAACCCCTTCATACCCTTCCTGTTTTTGGTGTCTCTGCAGCCTTTGCTTGGGGCTCTTGGATACTGGGTTCCCTGGCAAGGAGAATATCCTGCCTTTTCCCCAACTATAATTCCTTTCTCCTCCTCTACTTCCTTCTCCGTTGCCTTAGCCTGCACAAAGTGCTGTTCTCCCCTCACTCCCCTATTCAGATAATCCCTTTGCAGGGTTTGCTGATGTTCCTGGAGCTGGTGGCATATCCTTAGGAGCAAAGCTTCCTTCTATTCATCTTACCTCTAGAAAGTAAGGGGTGATGTGGCCAACCTGATTCTTGTGGTTCCTCTTCGGTGGAAAGAGAATGCTCCACACTAGTGTTACTGCAGTCCAGGCCTACCCTGAGATAGCACTCGATATCACTTTGATATCAAATAATTCGGCTTTCCTCTGCCACCCTGCTCCACGTGTTTGTGAAGCCTCTAGACAAGCACGTAAACAGGCACGGCCGATAATTGCTGGACATTCCATTCTCCACCCAGGCAGGCCAGACACAGCCGGTTCATCGCTTCAGGGACCTCTCCGGCAAACACCTCATTGCATATGCGCGATACTAACAAAGGCTCCCTGCCCCGAGCAGGTAACCCGACAAAGCTGTACTAAGCGCTCCGCATTTGCATACTGGCTACGCTATAGTTAATTCGGCTCTAAGTCAATCATGCTAAAACCTGACCTTTCCAAAGCTTTGTCCCGCTTCTAAAACGTATTGTTCTCACTGAGTAAGGTATGGCCTGGAGTCACAATTCACCCTACAAAAACCCCTGATTCCGAGACCCTCCTCAGATCGCTCCAGACATCCATCCCACCTTGCTGCTGCTTTGCTGGCAAGCCTTCCCCTCAGTTTCGGTAACTGAGACTGCTCAACCCCGGATCGCTCGGACCGCTCTGCCGCACCGAGTTTTTCATTGCACCCCAACTCCGCTCTCAAGGTCCAGGACTACGAGACAAGTGTCGTATCACCCCCTTTCCTCTAAAAATCCCTATTCCAAGTCAGTCTCTAATTCTCTAGTTAGCTGTGTGACTGTGGTGTCTGTGGTGTCTGTAATATTTGTCGGTATTTAATAAAACTTCATTCTTGCTGTTTTAAACCGTCTGACTGCTTGACTGACCTGACCCCGTAGATGCTGGGTTACAAGATCCTGCTAAGTTACCCTGCCTCTTGCTAGCTTTAGTGAGTGCTCCAGCTAATTTTCCCCAAAGTCGTGCTGTTGTTTGGTTATTTAGGTGTCCCTCCCGGGACCCCCAGAGATCAGGGTAACACCAGCATCCTCCAAACAGAAGAAGTTTAACAGAAGGGAGCAATTGGTGAAAAACTCTTAGCTCACACTCCTACTTTTCCTGCCAGTAGGAATGCTTACAGTTCAGAGTCCACATCAGTGTCAGTAATTGCCTCTGTGGGCATGATCTCAGCCAGCGCATGCTTCTGAGGAAGCAGGACCTTCAGGATGGCCACCTCCTTAGCTTAGCATGAGTGACCACCTTAGCTTGTTTCCACACTTTGGAGCCTGTTTCTTACACATGGATGGCCCTGTCCAAAGAGGGAAACCCTGGTGAGCTGCATCATCCAACCATCTTTTATTCCATTCATAATCAACTGAACCAGATAGAGGATTAAGAATGATCTGATGATAGTTAGAAAAAAGGTCATAGAGCAGTGTTCCCTTCTCCTTCTGCCAGTTGTCTGCCTTTTTTTCTAGGGGGGCTGTTTGTTGGATGGAAGGAGAAGGACCCATCCCTGAAGTGCCAGCCATTACCACATCACACATTATAAGATCCTGGCACAAAAAAGACTTCTCTGTCCTGTCTGAAAAAGGCTTTAGTGGTTTGAAAGCACCTTCCTAACTCTCCTTCACTTCTGCTTATGTGGAGAGACTACTGTGCCAAAGCTATTGTTACCCTAAGAGGTGGGGGACTTTAAAGTCTACCCTTAATGCCAGCATCTCCTTAGAATTTTAGATAACTATAGCTCAAAGGAGCCTGCAAGAGGAGATTAGTGACAAGATCTTTTCACCTGTATATACCAGTACTAACTGCAGAGATGACTTCAGTTACAGGTTAAACAGACTGTTGTATTGGGAGCAAACACACAAAAACCATACAAGGCTATCAGAAAATAAAGCAAGAAAGATTGGATATAGAGAAATTGGATGGAAGGTTGATTATTATCAATCCTGAAGCAGAAGATCAAAGCAGAGTGGCTCAGACAGTGACTCTGAGGGTAGCACAGAAGAACAGAGATCTGGGTGCCGTGTACTATATCCATAGTACTACAAGTTACTGGCATTGGAGCTAGGGTTTTGTAAATCCTATTTCCTGCAGATTAAGCTATGTTATTGTTACAAAAGTGCTGCAACTATTCTGCTAATCATAAAGATCATTGGATATACCATAATGACTTAAAGCAGCCAAAGAAAAGTTTTGCTGAACAAAATATTCCCATCTGAAAAATGCTTTTAACCAAGACACAAAATTGGAAGAATTCAGTCTTCTATTTTTTCCAGTGCTTCCATATATTCAGGATCAAAGTACTTTATAATAACATTGAAAGGCTCTTGAATTGAGAACAGAAGTGGTTATGTGCAGAGTTCAGAGAGGATATCAGCAAATTCCTTCAGTACTTTGGGATGCAGTGTTGAGTGTGCCTGAGTGTTATGAATTATGGAATTGAAACTGAGCCCTGAATCAGGTTGGGAAGGACCCACACAATTACAGTTACTCTTAACTAAGAGGGAACATTTTGTCAGGCTGTCGGCGGCAGACTGGGGTCGAGCAGGTGTGGGTCAGGAGTTATGGGAGTCTCGCCTGCCAGCAGGCTAAAGCAAACACAAACCGTCCTTACAGCAGGTACAACGGAAAGTAAAGAAAGGGTTACTTCACCCGGGATGCTGGCAGAAGGCTGGGCTGGCTGGAACTCCAGACGAGGACACGGTCGTAGACAGGCGTGGCTGGAACCAGGCACGGACAGACATCTCACAGAGGGCCAACAGTTGTTGCTCCATGCCTGCCTCTGCCTCTCGCTGGCCTTAAGTAGGCCTCCAGGGTCAGCAGCAGCCAATCTGACAGCTGGCTTGCAGCTGCAAGCCCTCAGCCAGGCTCACAGCTGCGAGCCATCAGCCGGTTGAGAGCTCTCAGCCTGCAGCCGCCGCTCCAGCAGCCGTCGGGAGTGGCGGGCAGCCTCCTTGGCCTACCGCCGCCGCTGGAATGTGGGAGGAGGGCCGGCAGCTTCCTCAGGATCGGGTCCGCGGGTGGGCAGTGCCCCAGGATGGAGCCTGGGTCCCGCCCACCCCAGCAGATCACTCGGGCGTTCCTCCTCGGCGGCGGAGACCTCCGCGGCGTCCTCCTCTGCGGCGGCGTCCTCCTCGGCGGTGGCAGCCTCTGCGGTGTCCAGGAGGCCCCTCCCAGTGGCGGAGGCCTCCATGGTGTCCTTCTTGGTGGCAGCAGCCTCCGCGGTGGCCTCTTCGGCGGTGGCGGCGGTCTCTGCGGCATCCAGGCGGCCCCTCCCGGCGGTGGAGGCCTCCGCGGCATCCTCCTTGGCGGTGGTGGCCTCCGCGACATCCTGGCAGCCCTTCTCGGCGGCGGAGGCCTCCATGGCATCCGGGTGGCCCTTCCCGGCAGCGGAGGCCTCTGCGGCGACTTGGGAGTTGTCCGGGTCGTCCTCCGTTCCGGAGACCGCATCTGTGGCAGCCTCCAAACCGCCGGGGGGGCCGGCCAGGCTGGAGCCCCCAACACAGGCCTGCTTTCAGGCAATGATCTGAGGAAGATGAACATGCTCCTGAGGAAGCAGGACCTTCAGGATGGCCACCTCCACCTACATCAGGATTTTGTAGAGCATCCAAAGAGAGAAAACACACAGAGTTGCTTAACATAAACAAGGCAGAGGAACAGAGAACAGATCATTCTAACATAGGTGTCATTTTTTCTATGAACAAATTCATGTTCTCAGACATTCTTATTGATTTTTGTCACATTTCAAGAAAACAGAATGTTTTATTTAGAATTGATAAGAAATTCAGAAACAAAACACTAAATGCTCAGAATAAGGGTAAAGATAAGGATAAAACACATGTTAAAAACATTAAACAACCTAAAAGACAATTATGCCAAGGGCACATGACTAAAAAAACCCACCAGCCCTGTAACATGGTCTGATGATATTGCTTCCAAAGATTTCATAGTTGATAAACTTTACATCCCTCAACCCTACAGACAAGTAATTCTCAAGAGATACCATAACCTCAAGTCCACTGCACATTTTGGTTTTCTTAAAACACTGCACGCTGTGAGATGCAGATTCTCTTGGCCAGCATTACATTAAGATGTGCAAGAATACATTAGGATATGTCCCACCTGCATCACTTGCAAAACTTCGACTACAAAACCACATGGCCTTCCGACTCCACCTCCAACGCCTCCCAGGCCATAGCAGATTATTTCATGGTACTTCATTGTTGGCCTACCTGGCAGCAATGGTTGCCACATCATATGGGTAATCACTGATCAATTCTCCAATCAATCCCACTTCATTCCTTTGAAGAAAGTCCTTAATGCTGAGAAACTTCCTCAACTTTTCATCAACAACATATGGCGTTTTCATGGGACTCCCTCCTGCATTATCTCTGACAGAGAACCAATCTTCACCTCCAAATTCTGGACACAGTTTCTGAAATCACTGGACATCACCCAAAAGTTAGGGACCAGCCCTCATCCACAGGCAGATAGACAGACTGAAATCAGTCCCTGGAACAGTATCTACATTGCTTCATCAATTCCAACCAGTCCAATTGGGTGACCCTTCTTACATTTGCTGAATTAGCTTGCAACTCTGCAATCCACTCTTCCATAGGAAAGTTGCCATTTGAAGTGGTTTTTCGCCACACTCTTCACACACTGCCTCCCATTGCACCTTCAGAAACTTTTCCCTCCTCCTTCAACAATTGGATTCAGTGTGTTTCTGAAACTTGGGACTCAATTCGTTCTTCCATTAATTCATTAAAAGCGTCCCACTGTTACTTCCACTATGGCACGGTGGGTGAGGACCACCGATATCATTTTGATATCAACTAATTCGGCCTTAGCTTGACCTTTTTCCAGCCACTCCACTCCATGTGTTTGCAAGGTTCTCCGGACAAGCACGGACAGAGTACGGCCGCTAATGGTTTTACATTCCAGACCCTACTGAGGCCAGCAACTCAAGCATCGCTTGTAGCTTCAGGGAACTTCCATCTGCAAACCTCACAATAGCGGCACGGCTCTCAGCCAAGCCACTCCTTTATGTTGGGCCATCAACATACCGGCCACACTATTGTCATCAAGAGCAAATCCAATCATGTAAACTTGACCTTTGCCAGATCCTTTGTCTAGTGCTAAAACTCCTTTTGTTCTCACCAGGCTTGCCATAGCCGGTAGGCACAAACTCCCCTATAAAAACCCCGCAGTTCCAAACGGTCTTCGGACTATTTTGGACTTCCATCCCACCTTGCTGCCGGTTGTCTAAGGAACTCCCCTCAGCTAACCACGCTGAGCTTTCTTCCCTGAAACCCCGCTCTTCTCCAGGACTACAAGACCAGGTGTCGTATTGCCTACCCTTTTGCAACTCCCCGTTTCTATTTCCCAGTTAGTTAGTTTATATCTTGTCTTTCGTGTTTCTTTAATAAAATATTGTTTGTTACTTTGAAAACCTTGTCTAGCCGCTCTCTGACCGGTCGCTGTATACATTGGGTTAAAGATCCTTGCCAAAGTTACCCTGCCTCTCATTTAGCCAAGAGATTGCTCCAGCTAAAATTCCTCCAATTTGTGTTTTATTTGGCAATTTGGGCACCCCTCCCAGGACCCCCAACACACAGGGTAACACCACAAGCAATATGCTGATAGGAAAAGCTACAAAACTCAAACTATTCGTACTGTCTTTATTTCCTAAATACAAACTAATTCAACCTGTGTTTCATTGCAGCTTACTGAAGCCAGTCTCTTTCACAGCCACTTGAACAACTGATGCTGACATCTATGAAGTGTCTGCAGTCCTTGACTCCAAAATCCAGAATATCTGATCCTTTGAATATCTGACCCTTTGGAATGATTTCCCATCTCAGTTTGCTGAATGGGTCTATGGAACTGATGTTTCTGCTCCTGGATTTATTGCTTCTTTTCACAAGGCTCAACCTAACAAATCTTCTCCACATTAGTACTAACCACTTTACCTTTTCACCTTTTCCACATACCTATCTATGGGATACTGTTAACATTTATTTATTTATTTATTTATGGACGGGGCAGGATGTCAGGTTTTTCCACCACCTCTTCATGATATATCAATAGCCTATGTAGTTGAGGTAGCTTGAAACCGTTAGGTAAACACTGCCTGGTACAGCTTTGGAATGTACTCAAGCTGATAACATGGTTCCTAGGACCTTCAGACGTGGGAGGGACCATTGGGGATTCTTATTAACTTTCATTTACTCACTTTCAGACCTTGCACTAAAGTCATTACATGTATTACACTCCAAATAAATAGTTCTTAATGCAATGTACACCTTGCTTCTATTGATGCAACCAAGAATCACGGCATTCTTGGCTGCCGCATCACACTGCTTACTCATGTTCATCCTGTGGTCTACTAAGACTCCTAGATCCCTTTCACATGTCAAGCCAGCTGTCTCCCATCCTATATTTGTGCATTTCTTTTTTTGTGCCTAGGACTTTACATTTCTCTTTGTTGGAATTCATTTTATTAGATTTGCCCCAGCCTTGCAATCTATTAACTTCATTTTGAATTTTGATCCTGTCCTCTAGGGTATTAGCAACCCCACCCAATTTGTTATCTTATGCAAATTTGTTGAGCATGCCCACTATTTCTTCATCCAAGTCATTGATAAAAATGTTGAATAGCACTGGGCTCAGGACAGAACCCTATGACACCCCACTAGTCACTTCTCTCCAGGATGAAAAGCAACCATTGATGAGCACCCTTTGGTTCAGTCAGTCAACCAATTACAACTCATCTAACAGTAGTGTTGTCTAGCCCACATTTGACTAGCTTCTTTCCTTTGGTGAACTTTGTCAAAGGCCTTACTGAAATCAAGATATGCTACATCCAAGCATTCCTTTCATCTATAAAACTTGTAACTCTAGAAAAAAGAGATCAGATTAGTCTGGCAAGGCTTGTTTTTGAGAAATCTATGTTGACTTTTAGTGATCACAGCACTGTTTTCTAAGTAATTACAAACTGTCTGTTTAATGATCTGCTCTTGAATCTTTCCAGGCACTGACATCAGGCTGACTGAGCAAGTTTACAGAAATCAGCTTTCTTAAACTGTGGTATATGTGTCTGGCTATACTAGGGTTTCCTTTCCCACTGAGTAACAAATCCCAATAGAGTATGGTCACTCCCACTGTTACCCTGTATTATGGAGGTCCTGGGAGGGGCGCCCAAATAACCGAATAAAAACACAAGATGGGGAAATTAACTCAAAAACTCTCTTAAGCTAATGAGAGGCAGGGTAACGTAGCAGGGATCTTGAAACCCTATGTATACAGCGTCAGGTCAGAAGAGCAGTCAGACAAGTTTAAAATAGTAAATTAATAACTTTATTAAAGGACAAACAACAAATAAGACACCACATGCACACAGCTAACTAGAAATAGAAATGAGAATTTTCGGGGGGAAATGGGTGATACGACACCTTATCTCGTAGTCCTGGAGAGAAGCAGAGGTTGCAGGGGAGGAAGCTCAGTGTGACTCACTGAGGGGACGACTTCACTGGACGGAGTGGCAGCAAGGCTAGATAGAAGTCCAAAGCAATCCAAGCGGTCCAGGCAGTCCAGTATGGGGCAAGTAGTCCACGGAGTACTTGGAATCGGGGAGTTTTTATAGGGTGAATTGTGCCCACAGGCCAAGCCATGCTCGGTGAGAACAAAGGAAATTTGGAGTGGGACAAAAGCGTTGGAAAAGGTCAAGTTTTCCATAATTAGCTTAGCACTGGATAACAATAGTGTAGCCAGTATGCAAATGTCTTAACATTGAGAGGGTGCCAGCTCAGGGCCGAGCGTCTTTGTGTAGAGTCGCGCTTAAGCAAGGTGTGTCTGCAAGAAATGGTCCCTGAAGCAACGGAGTGGCCTTAATCTGCCTGCCTAAATGGGGACTGGAATGTCCAACCATTACTGGCCGCACCTGTTTATGTGCTTGTCTGGTGGCCCTTGCAAACACATGGAGCAGGGGGGCAGAGAAAGGTCAAATGAAGGCCAAATAAGTTTGATATCAAGAGATATCTAGTGCTATCACCAGGCATGTCAGAACCGTGGTAACACCACCTAAGGATTCTGCCACTTCGACCCCATTAATAAGGGCATCTCTGTCTGCCAGGATCAGATCTAAAATAGTTGAACCCTTGTTCCACCTTCTGAACAATGAAATTGTCTGCAAGGCAAGTGAGGAATTTGTTGGACCTTGTGGTCTTGGCAGACTTTGACTGCCAACGTATATCAGGATAGTTGAAATCCTCCATTACTATTACATCTCTTCTTTTTCAATGTGTGGTCATCTGCTCCAGGAAGGCATCATCCAAATCCTCAGTCTGATTTGGGGGTCTGTAGTAGACCCCCACAATGATATCCTTGTTGTTTATTGCCCCCTTATTTCTTACCCAGATGCTCTCAACCTGGCTTCTTGGATTTAAGTCATGGATCTCTTCATACGTGTGAACATCCTTGACATATAAAGCTGCTTCTTCTCTTTTCTTGCTTGGTCTATTTCTCTGAAATAGGTTATTTCATTCCAATCATGAGACATCATTCCAGGTTTCAGTGATACCTGTTATATTTATTTTGTTGTATTAAGAATTCCAGATCATCTTGTTTATTTATCATGCTCTTTGCATTAGTGTAGAGACATTTAAGACCATGTGCCCTTCTCGCAAGCCCTTTTACTAAAGTTGCTTTTCCTCCCACTGTTGGTCTCTAGTATTACTTGACCTGCTCTTTCTATAACATTTGGTCTTTCTTCCCCAGCACTTGCTGAAGTCCTGCCTTGAATACTACTGTCTCCCTCCCCATCCAAACTCAATTTAAAGTCCTCCTGATGAGATTTGTGAGATTCTTAGCAAAAGCATTCCTGCCAATAACTGAGAGGTGCACTGCATCCTGACAGAGGACCAACTTTGTGAAAATGTAGCCAATAGCGCAAAAAGCCAAATCATTCCTGGCACCACCATCTTTGGAGCCAGTTGTTCACCTCTGCTATTCTTTTCTCACTTCATGGATCATTTACTTCAACATGGAGTAATGTCATGCCCCGTACTGGCGGTCTTGGCCGTGAGGAGGAGGATTCGGAATCCAAGGCAGAGGCTTCTCCAGAGGCAGAAGCTTCCCCAGAAAATTGCTAAGGAGAAGATAACAAACAACAGCAAGGGTCTAAGCAGGGGAAACAAATATCAGAGGATGAGGCAATACAAACTCTTACCGTGCATGAGAGACGATGCCAGAAAGAGGCTGCTCTGCTCTGCACATTTAAGTAACAAGCTAGCCGTAATGAAGGAACACCTGTGGCAATAGCATGAATAAGCTAAAAGGCTGCCCACTGGCTCCTCCTTTTCAGGGTCAGCAACTGATCTTTCCTGTCGAGAAGCCCTGTGCTGTGTTCTTTTGTATCTGGATCACCTTGAACCTCTGCCTGTTTGACTACGACTTGGGTTTTCCCGTTGCATTTGTTTGCTCCGGAACCTGAATTCTGTTTGGACATTTCTCCATTCTTGCCTTATGAGAAAACCCTGCTCTGCCGCTTGTTGATTAATTGTCTGCTCTGCCCTGGACACAACAGCAGAGATGAAATTTCAACCTGTGCACCAATGTCCTTCAGCTTCCTACCCATTCTTACCCCAGTATCAGACCCAGACCTGGGGGAGTATAATACTTAATATCAAATTTTATTGGGCCAGAGGTTCACTGAGCAGCAATGTAGACACCCAAGTCAAGGACTGGGAAAAAGGTCAGATCAGGAATTTCCCCATTCACGTCTCCACAAGGAAACCTTGGATAGGCATGTTTGCACCCATAATGGACCATCAGCCCCAACGATACCCTCAGGGGATTACATAGTCCCCTTGATGAGATTAACCCTTGCAATAGCGAGATACACCAGGGTAAGGTCCATTTGCATGATGCAGCCATTGTCCTCTTCCAGGAAAGAGTCTACCCCGAGGCACAGTTTGGGACCCCTTTGGAGCTCTCCTATGCCAGACTAGCAGACTGGCACTCTATTAGTTGAGAACTGTCCTCACCCTTCTTCCTCCACTGAGCTCTCTTTGCCTTAATTCTTCCAAACCAAAGCCTTCGAGATCAGGTGCAATATTATCGCTCCTACATCCCCTCCACTTTCCCCCTATCATTTTTTCAAGCCTTTCTGACTTGATAGTCCTGGTGTGCATGTGCAAGTGATTTCTTCATTATGTGTGTGTGAATATTTGCTAATAAAACATCTTGATTGAACGCTTTCTCTGGGTTTTCATGTGGTCTGACTCCATAAAAACTGGGTTAGAGAGCTCACTGTGTTGCCCTGCCATCAGTTCTGCCAAAGCCAATGCTCCGCTAGTATCCCCAACCTTTGTATTTGGAGTGAATCAGAGTGTCCCCCAGGGACCCCCAGACATTAGGGCAACACTATAACCTCAAAATCCTTTGTGATAGCAATAGCATGTCACTTATCAGCTAAGTGCTCTCTAAGCACTTTACAATGTGTTAGCTAATTGCCCCCAACAATGTGCGTACTCATTTTACTGACCTACAGAAGGATGGTCAACCTGGAGCCCGGCAGGATCTAACTCACAAACTTGTGGCTGCAGTACTGGCATTTAACCACTGCGCCACCAGGGGGAGTATATCCTGAAAGTCTTGCTTTGCAGTGTCATTCGTTCTCATGTGAAACAAAAGGAAGGGGTAATGGTCAGTAGGCTTGATCAGTCTTGTTACTGTCTTTGTTACATTGCAGTTTTGGCCCCAGGGAGACAACACATCTCACAATTTATCTTGTCAGGTTTGCAAATTGTTGCTTCTGTTTCTCTCAGCAAGGTATCCCTGACCACCACAACTCATCTTCTCTGAAGCTAGGCAAGGGTTTCTTGATGTGCAGATTCTTCCATGGTCACCTGGACATTCTCTTCAGACTGACACTGTTGCTCTTGCTGCTGTTCCATTGCCTCATTAATAAAGGAGAGAGCTTTGACTCGATTCTGTACCTCCAAAGTCTTTGTTTGGTTTCTGGTCCTTCTACTTCTACATGTAACATTCCTCCAAGTGTCTGTCTCTTGTGTTTGGAGACTGGTTTCCTCCTCAGTGATGTTTCCCATGTGTTCCCTCTTCCAGATGGTCCTCTCAGTCCTATGCGGGAAATTTAGAAACATGGGCGTCCAGCTGCCGGACCTACTCTTCCAACATGGCCACCAACTTGCAATTGCTGCATCCAAACACATCCTCTGGCAAGAAAATGAAACATGTCACATCTGTTGCAGGTGACTACAGCATATCAATGTTCAGTATCCATATTCAACAATTTAGACAGTCAATTAAAAAAAAGCCTGGACCTCCCCCTCAAACTCTCCCACCAAACACCACATGACACACACCCCGCTGCCATTAGCCTCCTTTGGTCTCCAAGCTCTCAGGACTGAGGCTGTAGTTATGTAGTTTTTGATAGTTGACTACTAGCTGATCCCCTCAGTAATACTTTGTTAGTGCTCTTCATGCTCTTTTTAGACCAATGGGTGTTCTTGAAAGTATTGCTGCATCATCTGCATAAAGCAGAACTGAGAGTTGCCTTCCATCTAGTTTTGGAGGATTAAAGTTTGTTTTGTTGAGATGACCCACTATGAAGGTGATGTAAAAGTTGAACACGAGTGGATCTAGTATGCAAACTTGCTTCACACCCTTCTCAGTAATGATGACATTGGTAAGATAACCCTGGAGGTTACATCTTACTTTGAGTGAGGTCACTTCATGCAGCATACAAATTAAACAGAGTAGACAGTGATCAATCGAAGAAGCCTCCAGTTTTTCCCATAGTTTGGCTTAACACATAAACTCGCCCTCCTCTGGACTTGCTCCAGCTTGTCAATATCCTTCTTGAATTGGGGTGCCCAGAACTGGACACAGTATTCAAGATGGGGTCTAACCAAAGCCGAGTAGAGTGGTACCAGTACCTCTCTCGATCTAGACACCATACTCCTATTGATGCAGCCAAGAATTGCATTGGCTTTCTTGGCTGCCGCATCACACTGCTGACTCATGTTCAGCTTGTGATCTATGAAGACTCCTAGATCCTTTTCACACGTACTGCTATCCAGTCGTGTGTCCCCCATCCTATATTTCTGTATTCCATTTTTTCTACCTAAGTGTAGGACCTTACACTTCTCTCTGTTGAATTTCATTTTGTTCGCCTTGGCCCAGCTCTCCAATCTATCCAGGTCATTTTGAATTTTGATCCTGTCCTCTGGCGTATTTGCAACCCCTCCCAATTTGGTATAATCTGCAAATTTGATGAGCATGCCCTCTATTCCTTCATCCAAGTCATTGATAAAAATATTGAACAGCACTGGGCCCAGGACAGAACCCTGTGGCACCCCACTAGTCGCTTCTCTCCAGGATGAAAAGCAGCCATTTGTGATCACCCTTTGGGTTCGGTTGGTCAACCAATTACAAATCCAACTAACAGTAGCCCTGTCCAGCCCACATTTTACTAGCTTCATTGCAAGAATGTCATGGGGAACTTTGTCGAAGGCCTTACTGAAATCGAGATATGCTACATCCACAGCATTCCCTTCATCTATCAAGCTAGTAACTCTATCATAAAAAGAGATAAGATTAGTCTGGCATGACTTATTTTTGAGAAATCCATGTTGACTTCTCGCGATTACCGCGTTGCTTTCTAAATGATTAGAAACTGACTGCTTAATGATCTGCTCCACTGATGTCAGGCTGACTGGGCGATAATTGTTTGGGTCCTCTTTTTTCCCTTCTTGAAGATGGGGATAACATTTGCTCTCTTCCAGTCTGCTGGAACTTCTCCTGTCCTCCAAGATTTCTCAAAGATTATAGCAAGCGGTTCCAAAATGACCTCTGTCAGCTCTTTTAATATCCTAGGATGCAATTCATCTGGCCCTGGAGACTTGAATTCATCCAGTGTGGCCAGGTATTCCTGTACCATCTCTCTACCTGTTACGTACCTCATTTCTCCTGCTTCCTCCCCTGCTCCCCAACCGCCAGGTTGAGTGCTTGTATCCTTCTGGGAAAAAACTGAGGCAAAGAAGGTGTTAAGTAGTTCTACCTTTCCTCTTCCCCCTGTGAGTAATTCGCCATCTTCTCTGCGCAGTGACCCTATCGTCTCCTTCTTTTTTCTTTTGCTGTGAACATATTTTAAAAAGCCCTTTTTACTGTTTTTAATGTCTCTGGCCAGTCTAAGTTCATTCTGTGCTTTAGCCTTTCTGACTTCCTCCCTACATCTCCTAGCTACTTGCTTAAATTCTTCTTTGGTGGTTTCCCCCTTCTTCCATTTCCTGTACATGTTTCTCTTAACATTTAGCTCAACTGAGAGTTCTTTAGTCAACCATTTTGGTTTCTTCAGATGCCTTCCGTTTTTCCTCCTTATTGGCACAGTTTTAGACTGTGCCTTCAGTATCTCCTTTTTAAGGAACTTCCATGCCTCCTGAGCTCCTTTCCCTTTCACTATTCCTGACCACGGAATTCCAGCCAGCAGCTCCCTAAGTTTACAGAAGTCCACTTTTTTAAAATCTAAGATGAGTGTCTGGCTACACTTCTCTTCTCCTTCCCACTGAATGCCAAATTCCAACAGGGCATGGTCACTCCCCCCTAAAGATCCAACTACTTCTACCTCATTAACAAGATCATCCCTGTTGGTCAGGATCAGACCTAGAATATTTGATCCCCTTGTGGTCTCTTCCACCTTCTGGACCATGAAGTTGTCTGCAAGACAAGCAAGAAACTTGCTGGACCTTGCTGTCTTGACAGAGTTTGACTGCCAGCCTATATCCGGGTAATTGAAGTCTCCTATTATTACTGTATCTCTCCTCTTTGAATGTTCAGTCATTTGGTTGAGGAAGGCGTCATCCAAGTCCTCAGCCTGGGTTGGAGGTCTGTAGTAAACCCCCACCAGAATATCCCTATTGTTTCTCGCTGCCTTAATTCTTACCCAAATGCTCTCGACCAGGCTTTCTGGGTTTAAGTCCTGGATCTCTTCACAGGTGAAAACATCCTTGACATACAGGGCTACTCCTCCTCCTTTCTTGTTTGGTCTATTTCTACAAAATAGGCTATACCCCTCTATTCCTATATTCCAATCATGAGACTCATCCCACCACGTCTCAGTGATGCCTATCAAATCATATTTATTTTGTTGTACTAGGAGTACAAGTTCATCCTGCTTGTTTCCCATACTCCTTGCATTAGTGTAGAGACACTTAAGTCCCCGGGCCCTTCCTGCAAGCCCTGTACTATTGTTTCTACTCCTCCCGCCATTGGCCACTTGTACTACTTGTCCAGTATCATTTGGGGCTTCCCCCCCCGCGCTCTCCGAGTGCTTGCCCTGAATAATATTGTCTCCCTCCCCAGCGAAACTTAGTTTAAAGACCTCTTAATCCTCCTTGCGAGACTGTTTGCAAAAACATTCCTGCCCAGTTTTGTGAGGTGCAGCCCATCCCTCGCCGGAAGCCCATGTTCATGGAAATTCAGGCCATGTTCCAAAAACCCAAACTGTTGCCGGCGGCACCACGTGCAGACCCAGTTGTTGACCTCTGCTATTGCCCTTTCCCTACGTGCGCCGTATCCTTGAACAGGGAGGAGACACGAAATGACCACTTGCGCACCAAGGTCATTAAGCTTCGTCCTCATACGCTCGTAGTCCTTTGCAATGTGGTAAAGGCTGCTCCTCGCAGTGTCATTGGCTCCGACATGAACCAAAATGAGAGGCTTATGGTCAGTGTGTTTGACCAGCCTGGTTAGCCTCTCTGTTATGTGGTGGATCCTGGCCCCAGGAAGACAGCAGACCTCTCGATTGAGCTTGTCCGGTTTGCAAATTGCCGTTTCGGTTCCTCTGAGCAAAGAGTCCCCACCAACCAGAACTCTCCTCCTCTGAGACTTGTCCTGGGCTCCTCGACGAACATGTTCTACTAGGACTGCCTGGGCATTCTGTTTAGGTTGGGAGCGTTGATCTAGTTCCTGTTGGTGAAGTTTGATTCCTTCTTGTTGACATTCTGTTCCCTCCGCGTGGTGCTCCTCATTATTCGTAAGACCAAGTACTTCGAAGCGATTGTGTAGGTTAAGAGTCTCTGTTACCTTCCTGGTCCTTTTACTCCTCCGTGTGACATTTGCCCAAGCCTCCATTTCCTGGCAAAGTGTGGTGACTTCCTGATCTGGCAGCTCCTCCGTGCATTCGGTCTTCCGGTAGGTCTTCTCTGCCCTATCCAAAAACTCCTCCCCTTCCCTAATAAGATGGAGATCAGAAATTCGTGCCTCCAGCTGGCGAACCTTCTCCTCCAAGAAGGTGACCAGCTTGCACTTGGTGCAGGTGTACCCGAGAACCTCTTGTGGCAAGAAAAGGAACATGCCACAAGTGTTACAGGTGACTGCAATAGCTCCCTCACCTTCCATCCTTGAAACTACAGAGAGTAGTACAGGATGAAGCTCAAGAAAGAATAACTGGGCTTTCTTTCTGAGATTTAGCTGTGTAAGCTACAATAGTTCTATTGATTGGCAAGGGTTAAACTTGGAGGATTGAAGTAAAGGACTTCAACTGCGCGGGCCGAAGGCGCTTGCCGTTGGTAGCTTCTAATAAGGCCCCTTCCCCCTAGCTGACTCCTCCCCCTGGTTAGTCAGACCGTGTGATCAGGCAGAGCACACGGCCAGGACAATAGCAAGCAAATAATAGCAGGCAAACAACCAGCAAAACAAGCACAGCCTCACAAGCCTGTAAACACACCTGGTCTAGGATGCCTTCACAGACCCAGCTCTCCTTTGCTCTCTCCTCTGGGAAATTTAATGGCTTCTGGGGGTATTAAGTCTTCCCCTGGAACCTTTCCCATTCTCAATTGAGCTACAAGGTTCTTGATCTCTGCAACTGTCACTGGTGTCCAGATTTTCTATATTTTGGCTAGTACATCCAGTTTCAACATAGATGTCCTTATAAAGTGCTTGAAAACAATCCTTCCATATCACTGAGGGGATGTGGCAGTTCACTGTAACTGGAAGATTACTTGGGGATCTTGATGCTAGAATAGAGCTGAGTTATTAGATTTAACCACCTGAATAAGTTGTGTCCATTTTTATAGCTTCTTTTTTCCTGTATACCAGGAATTTTTTATAGTATCTTTTCTACTGGAGCAGTTCCAGTGCAACTTTTGGTGTAGTATTGGATATATAAGCCTGATAAGTGGCTATGAGAGCTTTTTTCAGCATTAGTACCTTCCTTGTCAGACCATGGCTTTGAGTAGTGCTGTTTTTGCCTTTGGCGTGCACTGTTTTTGTGGTTTAGATGGTGGTGTAACTCTTGGGTGTTATAATTCTTCAAAAGTTCATCAGAGGACTTGGCTGATGTCAGGGCTGTCTAAAGACACTGAAGGCTGTCTGAGGTTGTTACCGCCTTGTAAGATGGGGTGGGGTCCATTTAGCTCTATGATAAGTCCTTCCTGATGACATTAAAGAGAGTTGATAACAGTCCTCAGTGCATGTCTCCTGAGTGAAGTTACTTGGGTGTAATACAATTGGAAAATGATTGCTCTTAAGCTTGGGCATAAATTCCAGGCTCTTAGGATAGATGAGAAGTTCCATAGAAGTGATTATATAATCAAGAACACACATTCTAGGCACAGATAGATAACTGAATTCAGCTGGACAGTCACTTTTCAGAGCACCATTTAGGATATGAAGATTCAGCCTGAAGACTGTTTAAGCCAGATAAAGGCCTGCAAAATTTGACATCTTGTCTTTTGAGCAGTGAGTGAGGTGAACACCTTCATCCTTGTTGAGAGGCAGGCGTTTATGCTGGGCATATAGGGTATGGTTGTTGGTGCCCAATCTAGTACTCAGGTCTCCTCTCAGGACTACAAATACATTTACATTCTGCAATATGAGCTTAGCAGTATATGATTCCAATTCAGTCAATAAGGTTCTGATTTGGGATTTCTTCTTTAGTGGAGGCATATAAATATTTATTACCAACAGAATACAATGATTGAATTGAATTAGCACTGCCATGGTGTATGTTCTAAATGTGGGATGAGACCTTGTTGTAGCATGTAGAGTGGTGAAAACCAGGAATCCCAGATCTCCTCTTGGTCTTCCATGCTTTATCCCTGGCTCTGCCCCAAATATTTCCCTGTTATGGATATAATTTCCTGCTTTCTCCCATCTTAATGTTCAGTAAGATCTGTCTCTTCTTTTCTTGTCAATTTAAAGAAGTTTCTTCTTTCCTTTTCAAAACTTGGTTGTGTTTGTTTTGTGGTTCTCTAGGTCAGCCAGTTTCATAAAAACAGGACTCTGAATCCCAGATTCTTTCACTATATAAATATTTTCTTCTTGTAAAATTCTTGTATAGACTTTCTGTAAACCTCCTTGTCCTTCCTCCTGTGAGATCGCTTTGGAGTATTCAAAACATAAATCAGAATTAGATCTGTCCATGTCCAGAGAATTTTCTTCTACACTTTCTTTTTCACATTGAAGATTTTTAATAGGATCATCAGTGTCTACTTCCAAGAGGTCCACAAAGTATGCAGGCACCCCCTCTTTTTCAAACTGAGAATCCATTTTATTCAGAAGGCCAAAGCAAAGATCACTTCAAAGAGACCCTAGCTCAGAGTGGTTATTTGTGAAAGTAGAATAACATTAAATAAAAGAGTACTTTTCAGATGATCCATTGCAATAATTTCCAGTAGATGGTGTCTGGAGCTAGTTCACCTAAATTAATGCCTCAATCTGACTTTTTTAGAACATTAATAATCCTAATTCATAGAATCATAGTCTCACAGAATCATAGAGTTGGAAAGGACCACACGGGCCATCCAGTCCAACCTCCTGCTGTGCAGGAATGCACATCAAAGCATTCCTAACAGATGGCCATCTATCTGTTTAAAATTCTGTTTAAAATACAAAATTAAATTCAAAATTATAAAAATCCAGTGTAAATTATTAGTCAAAGCCAAACATAGGTGAACTTCATTTTAATGACCTTTCAACTTTTGCTTTTAAATATAAGATTACTCCCTTCCAACATTCCAGAGGATTACGTTCTATTTCTTTAAGTCCACAGATACAAAAAAAGAACATTGAAAGAAAAAGGTCTCTTTCCAAAAACCAATTACAAACCAACTAATGTTATCCTTCATAAATCTAAAGGAAAAACAGGAAAAAAGAAAAAGAAATAAAAATAGCCAACTTATCATTTAACATAGTGATCCAAAAAGGATACTGTTTCTTTAAATTTTCCATCTCATGGGAGGGATTAACATTAGAGAAACAAAATTAACTCCTGCAAACAAGGGCTTCTTGCCTTACTTTTCCATGAAAATAAGTAAATTCAAAACTTCATAATGGAAGAGGTCTGGACAAAGGACAATGTCCATAAAGGATGTATAGATCACTTACTTTTTAAGGTAACACCATAACTGGTTGGAAAACCATTTTCAAATAGTTGTCATCCATAGTTGTGTTTCAGATTGGAAGGAGATGTTACTGTAGTTTATAGTCCGAACCCAGGGCTTATTAAATATAATTTGATATCAAGAAATTGACCATCCCAAACCATTCCTCTCCATGTGCTTGCAAGGCCCCCAGACAAGTACGCACACGGACATGGCGGAAATAGTTGAACAACACAAGATAAATCCAGGCAGGCCAGTAATTTGCCAGCATGCAGCTTCAGGAGACCTCAGGTAAGTACACTTTGAAAATACATTATATATGCACGTAAGGTACAAAAGGTTCTCTGCCCCTAGCAGGCAGCTTGACAAGATTAGCACTTCCAAATAGCCAACTGTCAAGCACTCCCCATTTGCATACTGTCTGCGCTATTGACAACTCTGTCAAAACCCAATCAGTCTAAGTACTGACCTTTCGGAGGCTTTGTCTCCAATCCGAAACCTATTGTTTTCCCTGGGAATGGACTACCCTACAGGGACATTTTCCTCTATAAGAACCCCAGGTTTTGAGCGCTTCTTCGGATCGCTCCTGGCTTCCATACTGCCTTGCTGGTGCTCCGCTCCCCGAGCCTTCCCCTCAGCCTCCACGTGCTGAGAATCTCCGCTCCAACAGACTTTTCTTCTGACTACCCGGGCTACAGGATCAGGTGTAGTATTTCCCCTGAAAAATCCCTCTCAAAATCCTCTATTGAATCTCCTACCTTTCTCTTCTTAGGTCTGTGTGAGTGATTGCATATGTGCACATTGATTGTTTTTTAATACAGAAAACAATTATAATTGACTTTTGCTTGGTTTTTGACTCACCTGACCCCGTAAACATTGGGTTCAAGATCTCACTGGGTTGCCCTGCCTCTTGCATTGCTATAGCTTGTGCTCTTGCTAATTCCTATTCCCCATTATTTGGAGCACATTGAGGTGTCCCTCATGGGACCCCAGAAATCAGGGTAACAGAGATCTCAAATAGAATGCCACAGGGTTCTGTGCTGGGGCCAATGCTTTTCAATATATTTATTAGTGATTTAGATGATAAGGTGGAAGGAATCATTATCCAATTTGTACATGATACAAAATTGGAAAGGCTAGCTGACATACTGAAAGAATGGAACAGAATTGCAAAGGACCTTGATAAACTAGAAAACTGGACTGAAATTAATAAAATGAAATTCAACATAGATAAATGCAAAATTCTATACTTAGGCCATAAAAACTAGGGATGGGATGAATCCAGATTTTTCAGAATCTGGATCTGAATCTGAATCCCTGGAAGGTTCGGCGAATCCACGAATCTCACAAATCTCAAATTTTTCAAATCCTTTTTAAAGAAAGGGTTTTTAAAGCAAGGAAAGCAAGCTCTTCTACTGAAAAGTGTTTTGAAGTAGAACTTGGAAACCTTGTTTAATGAAAAACAAATTAAATAATAGTTTTCACTTTCAGGAAAACGTATCCATATACTTCTTCTTAAGAAGATACAAATGCAATTTAACTTGTTAATCTACTACACGAAGTACATAATCTCCTGAGTCTTGATTCTTTGCAAAAAAAATAAGAACAATCAAAAACATGTTACTTTTAAATGTGTTAGATTGTGTCCTACCTGAACTGTTTCAGGGCAATGTAAACAAACAAACAAAAAAACAGCTGAAACCTTTAATGCAGATTTTTGTTAAAAAAAAAAAACCAGCATTCTAACTCATGCTGGGTCTAGCCTACTGTGTTTTTTATCAGCTATGACACCTGATGTGCCAAAAATTCTTTTTCAGACATTACTGTTGATGGTGGTGTGATTAGAAACTTTTTGAACTGTTTCCTCAAACTGGAATATTTTTGGTTGTCTTTCCAGTACTTGAAAGCAGTGGTTCTGACAAGTAGGTATTGATTTCATCTTCAGGAGACAAAGTGCAACTGTCCTCACTGCTGCTAGATGGGGCCATCAATTAGGCATAGTGACTCCACATTCTATGAACACCTTCTGGTTCACTTGACAATGCCGGAGTGTTGTCTCTTTCCCTTTCTTGTGATGACTGCAGCTCAATGACATCTGCTTGCAAATGAAGATCACAAATTTCCATGGCCAGTGTTGATTTCACTTGATCAAGATGTTCTTTGTTCAAAAAGACACTGGCTTTGAAGCAGGAATCCAGGAGATTTCCAAGAGCGTACAGTTTTTCCATCTCCACAGACTGATAGTGCTTTTTCTCAGCAAGTCGTTTCGGAAACCCTGCATGAAACCTAAGGTTGATTTGAAGTTTTGGAGAGTAAACGTGGTGTTAGTCACAAAAGGAATTATTTCTGAGATGGTCAGTTCACTGGGACTGGCCACAAATGTTGCTCTATCAAACACACCTAGGAGTCATATCAATTCTTCTATAGCGGTCCATTGCAGAGCGGTCAGATCCACCTGGAAATTCAACTCTGATGTAGATGGTAAAACAGCTTGTTTTTCCTCCATGAGATGACTAAGCATGTGATGCTGAGAATTCCATCTAGTCGGTTCATCTTGTATCAACCAATGGGGTTTCACGCCTAGCTTGGCTTGAGAAGCTTGTAACACTTTCATGGCTTTAGAGGAATGCTTGAAATGTCCCACAATACTCTGGCAGGTGGACATGAACCCCTTAATTTCAGTCTTGTTCAGTAAGCCATCTTTGAGAACTAATTGAAAGATGTGAGCAAGGAGATCAAATGGTCAAATGGTTAAAGGAACTTTAACCGTTCCAAAGCTGCAACCATATTTGGCCCATTGTCTCTCATGACACACACAACTTTGTGCAAGATATTCCATTCTTTCATAATGGTGGTTATGAAAGCTTCTATTGCAGATTCTGTGTGGGAAGCTTCTGCAAAGGGAATGCATTCTAAGCACAAGTGATGTTGTCAAAGTTGTCATCTATGAAGTAAACTGTCAAACTGAGGTACCGGTAACTGTGACAGCTTGTGGAGGACCACATGTCAGTTGTCACTGCAACAAAGTCAGTGTTCTCTAAAAGATTCTCCACATTTCTTTTTTCCTCTTTATGCATCTCTGGGCAAAGTGTTTCGTGCTTGAGATGCTGTACCACAGCTCAGTGTGGCTTATCAACTTTCTGAAGCCTTTATCTTCCACTACGGATAATGGCTGGTTATCTTTGCAGATCATTTCAGCAACCAACCTTGTGATCGCTTTAGGTCTTCTGTCTCCAGGCTTGAAACTTTGAGTGGTGTACATGAAGGCTTTCAGAGTCAGTTGAAAAGAAGATGCTGTCTTGCATTTCACTGGGGTGATTCCAAAGGGCTTGGTTCTCCAAAGGAGGTAGCTGCTGAACTTGGACTAGGACTTGAAAGAACTGGTGTGAGAGTCCCAATAACAGATGTATCATCTGTGTCAGTGCTGTCTTCATGTTGGAACTCGACTTTGACAATAACAGCAGGGCTTAAGGGTGAAGCTGGAGTCACTATGGATGGTGCACTTCTACTACCTTTCAGGTCTTGAAATTGGGCTGAATGTTGGGTTCTGATGTGTTTCCACACAGCTGAAGTAGTATGTGAGCCTTTCTCTCTGGATATATTTGCAGAACAAAGTGTGCAACCGGCATAATTCTCATTATATGTAATTTGGAAGTAGCTCCAGATATTGGAGGATGCTCAAGATGATGCCATCTCCTGGGTTGACTATTACAAAACAAAAGGCAAGGATAATCTTGGGCAACACACTCTCAGCCTTAGAAAAAGCCTAGGCAAAGGCAAACCTCCCTCTGAAGAAATTGTCATGGTTTTGCCACAGGATCTCCCTAGATTGAAAATGATGTGAAGGCCCTTTCTACACAGGCAGGAAAATGTGGATAATCCCACATTTTCCTTCCTGTGTAAACAGGGACCACATATTACAGTACAGGTGAAAACTGGATTTTCTTTGCATAGCTCCTTGTGGTATCCTGGAGTTTGTATTTTGATGATTCACCAGCACACATTGGCAGAGAAGGCAAACCCCAGAATTGTAAATGAAAAAGCTTTGCAAGGGAGCTATGCAAAGGAATCTTTCAGCTGTCCTTGAAATCTCAAGAGGACTGTACCTTCCAGTCAAGTCTGAAGTCCTGCAACGATGAAGGCACTTAAAAAACAACAACAGCCTCTAGTCCAGTCTCAATTTTCCACCCCAGAGCTTTCCAAACTTTTCATATTGATTATACACTTTTTGGAAACACATCATTTCGTGACACAGTAATTCAGTTTTACTAGCAAACTGGAGGTTAAACAGCAGGAAAGGCAGCCCCTCATCCCCGATCCTCTGGATCTCGGTGAGGGCAGTGACAACAAGAAGGGCAATCCCTCTACCTGATCCTGGGCTGCGGCAGCGGGAGAGGCTCAGGTGGGGGAAGTCTTTCTCAGCCTGGAGAGGTGACACACCTACAGATTCCAGGCAACACACTAACATGTTTTGACACACTGTTTGGAAAGCCCTGCTCTGCCCTGATGTCCAGTCTCAAGTCAAAAGAATAGAGAAGAAGAAAATAATTGCCTTGCAGAGAGGGACAGCCCAAGCAGGTGCAGGCAGGCAGGCAGGCAGCCTGAGTGAGTGATCTCACAGCCCAAGTGGGTGAGTTCACAGCTCGAGCAAATGGGGAAGCACACAACCTGAGCTAGTAGGTGAGCACTCAACCTGAACGAGCAGGTGAGCTCACAGCCTTAGCGAGCAGAGGAGCACACAGCACAAATGAGCAGATGAGCACACAGCACGAGTGAGTGGGCAAGCACACAGCATGAGCGAGCACAGGCAGCTTGTGGCATGCTTTATGCTGTGATTTTCGTGAGCCCAGGGGCCTGCCAGCCAATCAAGCTTTTGGCAGGCTCTAGAGGTGCCAATTTTGAAATGAAACAAACAACCTTCATTGGTGGATTCAAAAAATCCAATTCATCATTTTGGCACTGGGATTCAGATTCCTGAATCTTGAATCCTTGTGCAGGATTTGACGATTTGAAAATTCAAGGATTTGGTTCACCCATCCTTAATAAAAACGAAATGCCCAGTTAGGATGGAGAATGCATGGCTCAACAGTACTACATATGAAAAGGATATTGGGATCGTTGTCGATCATAAGTTGAACATGAGCCAGAAGTGTGATGCTGCAACAAAGAATTAAAATGCTATCGTAGCCTGCATTATAGAAGGATGGTTACCCCAAAAGGTGAGGGACCTGGAGATCCACCAGCAGTTTCAGAGTCTCCTTAAGAAGGTGGAGAATTATAGATCAAAAGGAGGGCTTTGAGAGAGGGCTAACCACAAGCCTTTTTCACTTGTGTATATCAGTACTAACTGCAAGAAGCCAGTTGAAAGTCAAAAGAATATTTTATTGGGGGTGTTCACAAAGACACAAGAGAAATCAAGCACTCTCATGGATCATACAAAGGAGAAAGAGAAAGAAAGGTTGGATAAGCAAAGAAACTTTGGAGTGAAGCTGGTGATTATTACCATTCCTAAAGTGGGAGGTTGAGGTGAAATGTGGCTCAGATGGGTGGGTTTCAAGGGTGGGGTCCACCAACAGACAGGAAGCTGGGAGCCTTCCTTGGTGAAGTGTGTCAACATGCATCCAAAGTACTACAATTTGCTGGGCTCAGAGCCAGGGTTTAAGTACCCTGTTTCCTGTCCTGAAGGGGAAAGTGTTAATTGCTCTCTAGCAGAGTGAAAATAGGGGTCCAGAATGGGCTAATGGTCATAACTTCAGGTGACAAAGCATTGATGGAGATCATGATTGTCCCTTCATGTCTGGACAGGTGAGGAAATAAAGGGGAAGTTCTGTGGGAAGAGGGTACACGGCATTGATCATTGGTTGCTTCATCTTGCAGTTTTGTTAGGTATTTTCTCTAGGTTTGGGTACTTGAAAGGGTGATCTCAAACTCATCAAGTTGAGCTCTCTGGGTAATCCTCATGAACTTATGACCTGGCTATGCTGAGGACATCCATCTTAGCAGGAAGTTTCCAGCCAGAGACCTTTTCCACATGGCTTATAACCATAAGTGTAATATATATATATATATATATATATATATATATATATAGCTAAGAATATCCTGTGCCATGGAGGGGGGTGTATGGCATGTTAACAGAATAGTTTTCAAGCTGAGGGAAGTAATAGTCCCTCTATATTCTTCTCTGTTCACGTCTCATTTGGAGTGCTGTGTTCAGTTCATTTTAGAAAGGATATATACCAGTTGCAGTGAGTTCAGAGAAGGGCAACAAGGAGGGGAAAAAAAGGTGTTGAGAACAAACATATGAGGTGAGGTTGAAGCAGCATGTTCAGCTTGGTGAAGAGAAGAATGAGGAGTAATATGAACACAGTGTTTAAATAGCAATAGCAGTTATATTTAAACACTGTGTTCATATTAAGCATTCCCTAAGTGGTTTACAATGTGTTTAGCTAATTGCCCCAACAAGCTAAGTACTCATTTTGCTGACCTATGGAAGGATGGAAGGCTGAGTCAACCTGGAGCCCTGCAGGATCGAACTCATAACATTGTAGCTGCAGTACCAGCATTTAACCACTGTGCAACCAGGGGATGCCCAGAAAGAGGAGTTGGCAAGCTTGTTCTCTGTTGCTTTGGAGGGCAAAACTAGGTCTAATGGTATTAAGTTACAGGAGGGTAGATTTTGATTGAACATTAGAAGGAATTTCATTACAGTGAGATGGGTTTGGCAATGGAAGAAATTTCTTAGACGGGGCAGGGCCTCCTTCTTTGGATGTATTATAAAACAGGCTGAAGAGTTATCTGCTGGGGATGCTTTAGTTGAAGATCCTGCATTGAGCAGGGGGTTGGATCTGATGGCCCATAAGGCCCCTTCCAACTTTATGATCATATGTTTCTATGAAGTGAAAGGACCATGATTGTGCGCCTGATACCAAGAGAGACTGAGAAATAAGTGAGAAGAGCATGCTTTTGTATCTGAGAGCAAAAGAGAGTGAGAGAGATTAAGAGAGATGTAGCGACAGTATGTTTATGGGTCTGTTAGCAAGAAAGGAGTAAGGATAGAGAAGTAGGCCTCTGTTACTTTATCTGGAACTGTAAATATTATTGAGATTATAGTCTTGTTACCCTCGCTTCTGGGGGTCCTGTGGGGGACACATTGATTTGCATGTAAATGCAAAGGTTGGGGAAATTAGCAGAGCACTGGCAGTAGCAAAATGAGGGGGAGGGTAACCCAGCAGAATCTTTTACCCAATGTTTATGGGGTCAGACCAAGCAAAAAGCCAGACAAACACACTAATAAATGGTTTTTATCAATAAATGTGTTCTCATGCACCAAAGCACTCACTCACGCATGCACTCAAGGCCTATCGAGAAGGGAAAGAGGTGAAAATTGATAGAGGATATAGCAGAGAGGGTGTAAGGATGGTGATACTGCACCTGTCCAGAAGTCTTCAGTCCAGGAAGTGGTGAGAAGAACAGAGCTCAGGGAAGAGAGGCGGGTGAGGGGATCACTTGACTAGCAGTGTCGGGAGTCCTCCATGTTTTATTGTTTTAGGATAGCAGTAGACTGAGGAAATAGTGATAGTAGGCTGTTAGCTATTCCCAGGCGCCAACCATTCCTTCTGGCTGGAATTTCAAAGGAACCGTTTGGCATGATGACGTTCGTTCTTTTACAACTATCTTAGGAGAAACTGTCTGTTAAAGTGTAAGGTGGGGGGAAAACGTTCCATTCTCGAGCTTTAACGTCTGAAGACAGCATCCCTTACTATGTTACAATAAATCTTCTATTAAGTTTGTTGATCCGTGTAAGAGTGAATCTGTTCCTGACAGAAAGCTCGAGAATCCTTTCAAAAAATGCACCAATTGATGGACCAGTCGATTACTGAAGAAGAGCAAGGATCTGCAGAATCTGATGGAGCTACAGAAACTGAAGTGCCCCTGGATACCAAGACAAAATTGCGCCTGACCGAGGCTATGGAAACCCCCACAAGCGGCCAAACCTGGGTCTGGGGAGAAAAGCCACATACGTCGTTGAGACAACGCAGAAGGGCTGCTAGATGGGATACATCAGCAAAAGACCTATCCCTTTTGGAGGAGATAAAGCAAATGGAAACCGAACTGGAAAGAAAAGATGAGGAGATACTCGAACTCAAGACCATGCTACGCGAGATGCGCATCCGTCCCTCGCAGACAGGGAGATCACCAGGAGGAGAACCACGAGCGGCTGTCTCGGCGGCAGGCACCCCTGGTCCGCCCCAGCAACCAACAGGGCACACGCCAGCGCCACTGTTACTCAGAAATGTGGGAGACCTGAAAGCGACCTTCAACGGGAAGGGGGAGAAACTCTCCTTTTTTTTGACTATGGCAAACAATTTCATGATTGATCACGGCCATCTATTTCGGGATGATGCGGCCCGAATTCGATACCTAAGCCAGAGGATGAAAGGACTGGCAGCAGACTGGGTAGCGAACCTATATGACTCCCGCGCCCCCGAAACTGAAAATCTGCAGCTCTTCATGAACCATCTGCGGGAACGCTTTGAAGACCCCCATTTATTGGAAAACACCAAATATCAACTGAAACGAATGAAACAAGGCAGGAACGATGTGGGGACGTATTCCCGTGAATTTAGAAACCTGGCCACCAAAGTCCCGTGGAGTGATGAAATTCTAATTGAGTTATACAAAGATGGACTAAATCCTGATATTCTACACGGGTGCTTAATGCAGGCCAATCCACAGACCCTGCTAGGTTGGGTCAGACTAGCTACTGAAATGGAAGGCATAACCCAGACTGTTCAGCTGAACCGACAAAGACAAGACGTGCCAAAACGACAACCTCGCGGTCCCACCGTCCTCAATGCTGAGGAATGGAACAAACGTCTCCGTTTGGGCATGTGCTTTAACTGTGGAAAACCGGGCCACCTCGCCAACACCTGCCGCGGAAACCAAGCTCCGACTGGGACTAAGGGAGCACGAGCAGACCCAAAGAATATAGAATTCACACATCAGACAGCGGCCGCCAAACAACCACTTAGACGCACTTCTAAGGACCCTGCAGCGGCGACAGGAGACTCCGATCCCGATGATGAAACCACCTCTTCGTCCTCATCTGACATAGATGGAGATTCTAAACCTGACTGCGATGACTGGCAAGCGGCGGGAACATCTGTAAGTACTCCTAAAATTCCCCATTTCTACACCACGGTTGCGATTAGTGGCAGCGATGGGACTTTGCATGTACATAGGGCATTAATTGACTCTGGCTGCTCCAGAAGTTTGTTACACCCCAAATTGGCCAAACAATTGAAAACTCTTTATGAGCCCTTGGAATGCCCCATCAAATTAACGCAAATGGATGGGACCTCAATGACTGGGGGAGTAATTAGTAAAATCACTAAGCCCATCTCATTTCAAATGGACAAAAACAATTACAGCATGCGATTTCTAGTTCCCAAGGCGATGCAGTTCAAATTGGTCTTGGGAATCGATTGGCTTCGTGAATATAACCCCCAGATAAACTGGACTGCTGGCACTATGTCCTCTTCAGATGAAAACTTTTCTATTCCCCATGAAGAATTGCAACAAATTCCTTCACACTACCGAGACTTCCAAAAGGCTTTCCACGAAAGGGAGGCTGACAAATTGCCTCCCCACACGGACTTTGACTGTAAACTGGAATTAGTTGACGGGGCCACCCTGCCTAAACCGAAAATTTATCCCATGAGCCAAAAAGAACTCCTTGCTCTCAAGAAGTTCCTAAATAAAAACTTGGCTCGCGGCTTTATCAAGCCCTCTACAGCCCCCACGGCGAGTCCTGTCTTCTTCCGAAGAGAAAAGATCCCAGCGCGGATCCGAGACTGATAGTTAACTACTCTGCTATTAACCAGGTTATTTCCTCCAATTGTTATCCCATACCTCTGATACGGACTGTTTTGGACCATCTTGTTCAAGGAAAATATTTCACCAAACTTGATCTTAAAGAGGCTTTTCATAGGATTAGAATGGACCCGGACTCTGAGTGGCTCACCACCTTTGCAACTCCTCTAGGTAACTTTAAATGGACGGTTCTTCCCTTTGGCTTACAATCGGGGCCATCTGTGTTCCAAATGTTTTTGAACACCATTTTCCATGACTTGTTGTATCAGGGGGTTCTGATTTATCTGGATGACATTTTAATTTACGCAGATTCCATGGAATCTCATGTGTCATTGGTTCGTGAAGTGTTATGAAGGCTTATAGATAACAACCTCGTGGTTAATCTATCTAAATGCCGATTTGACACCCAAACTTTTGATTACTTGGGATATAGGATTCAAGATTGTTCACTTAAAATGGACCCTTCGAAGATTAACTCCATTTTGCAATGGCCCGTCCCTAAAACTGTGAAGCAACTGCAGCAATTTCTTGGTTTTGCGAACTTCTACCGGAACTTTATTGAGGATTTTGCTGCCATAACGCTTCCACTCACCAACCTTCTACGGAAACCTAAAGGATCCACTGCGGGCAAGGCGCATAGACTTTGTTGGTCGCCTGAGTGTCAATCGGCGTTTGACCATTTGAAATCTAAATTTACGTCTGAGCCCTTACTCCTTTTTCCCGACAGTACGAAGCAATTCATTGTGCAAACGGATGCTTCGGACTTTGCCATGGCAGCCGTTCTTTTACAACATGACACCACAGGAGCACTCAGGCCTTGTGCTTTCATTTCAAAGAAATTTTCCCCTCAACAAGCTAATTGGCCTATTTGGGAGAAAGAAGCCAAGGCTATCCATTTTGCGCTGTCCTCTTGGCGTCATTTGCTTGAAGGGGCTCGACTCCCCTTTGAAGTTTGGACTGATCATAGGAATTTGCAAGCCTTACAGTCTGCTAAGAAACTCTCCCCTAAGCAGGCGAGATGGGCTGAATTTTCCAGAGATTCCGATTTAAAATTGTTTTCAAACCTGGCCGAACTAACCAACTGGCGGACCCTCTCTCTCGACTTCCCTGTTTTGCGGAATCCCCTGCTACGTCCTCCCACTCCAATACCTTGTTTCCTGCCTCCTCTCTGGCTTCTCAAGTGACTACTCGTGCATTAGCAAAGACAAGGCTTTCTGCCTCCTCTCTTTGTGACTCCGCTCTCCGCGATGCTATCATTCATGCAGCGCATGCAGACTCCTGGCTACCGGCAAACAAGGATAAAATAGAATGGGTTGACAATCTCCCCTTTTATGGCACCAAGGTCTACGTTCCCCCTGCTGCCCGCGAGCAGGTACTTCATCGTTATCATGATTCCAAACCCGCTGGACATTTTGGGTTTTTGAAGACATTGCATGCGATTCGCCGCCTTTTTTGGTGGCCTGGATTAAACCCCTCCGTGCAAACTTACATTAAGCAGTGTGCCACTTGCAACGTTTCTAAGTCGCCCACATCTAAACCTCAAGGGCTCCTGCAACCTCTGCCTGCGCCTGCTAGCCCCTGGTCGGTCATCGCATGGGATTTTCATCGTGTCTCTTCCCTCTTCACACGGCTTTCATGTTATTTGGGTTGTTACTGATCACTTTTCCAAGCAATGTCATTTTGTGCCTCTAAAGAAACTACCCCGTGCTGACCAGCTGGCTGACCTGTTCGTTAATCATGTATGGAAACTTCACGGACTACCTTCGGTGATCATTTCGGACAGGGATCCAATTTTCACTTCCAAGTTTTGGACTTGTCTACTGAAAACCCTGGGAGTCACTCAGAAACTCAGCAGTGCTTATCACCCTCAAACAGATGGCCAATCTGAGCGTGTTAACAAATCTCTTGAACAATTTCTTAGGTGTTTTGTTTCTGAGAACCAGAATGATTGGGCTCCGCTCCTTCCGTTCGCTGAGTTTGCCATCAATTCTGCGGTTCATACCTCTACTGGGAAACCCCCCTTTGAAATAGTTTACGGCTTCCTTCCTTCTCCTTTCCCCCCCCCCTCCCTCTCTTCCTCCGCTCCTCCTTCTGTTTCTGCTTGGGTCTCTAAATTTTCTGGCATTTGGCAATCCGTCTCAGATGCTATAGCATCCGCTAAAGCTTCCCACAAACGTTTCGCTGACCGTAAACGGCAGCCTAATCCCCTTTACCAGCCCGGGGATTTGGTTTTCCTTTCTTCTAAGAACATTTCCTCTCCTTCTCCGTCTAAAAAACTTTCCCCTCGTTTTCTCGGACCTTTTCCTGTGAAAAGGGCTATTAATGATGTCTCTTTTGAACTAGATCTCCCTTCTTCCCTCAAGGCTATTCATCCTGTTTTTCATTCCAGTTTGCTGAAGAGGGCACCTTCGCTGACTTCTTCGCCGGCTGATGTTCCTCAACGCCCCGACTGACTTGCTACTGCATTCATATTACTATTTAGTTTTCTTGTCTTTCTACTGTTCCGTGATATTTTCTATATTTTGTGTATCTTTATGTATATATTTTTTTAAAAAAGTGGGGCAGGATGTCGGGAGTCCTCCATGTTTTATTGTTTTAGGATAGCAGTAGACTGAGGAAATAGTGATAGTAGGCTGTTAGCTATTCCCAGGCGCCAACCATTCCTTCTGGCTGGAATTTCAAAGGAACCGTTTGGCATGATGACGTTCGTTCTTTTACAACTATCTTAGGAGAAACTGTCTGTTAAAGTGTAAGGTGGGGGGAAAACGTTCCATTCTCGAGCTTTAACGTCTGAAGACAGCATCCCTTACTATGTTACAATAAATCTTCTATTAAGTTTGTTGATCCGTGTAAGAGTGAATCTGTTCCTGACAAGCAGAGTGCTGGTCTGCTAGCATGACGGGGAGCTCTCCAAAGATACCATCAGAAATGGGGCCTACTTATAGGGCAGAACGTTCTGTACCTCGAGGGCAGGGCCTCTCCTGGGAAGAACAATGCCCAAAGTAAAAGGAAAAATGCTATGCAATGGTAACTTGATGGTTTGCATGATTAGTTCATGTAAATGGACCTCACCCTTGTAGGATTCTCCAAAGTCAGAGTTGCTCAACCTGGGGAAAACCTGGTAATCCCTTCAAGTTGGCTATTTGTGGCTGAGGACCCTTTGTTCGTGTGAATGTGTCAAGCCTGAGGTCTCCTTGGGGAAAGGTGACAGGGATTTTCCTTGACCTAGTTTTGGTCGTCGACCTATTTGTTTATGCACCCATCTAGGCAACCTTTCTGGCATGGTGGGCATATTTGATATCAATTTTATATCCCACCCTGGATGGGGTCTGCCACTGGGGTAACATTGCCTCGCCCTTACTCCCTGTCCGGTCCCTCACCAGAGCTGCCGCCATGCTCTAGCGGGGGGACATCGCCGCAGTGCTGACAGTGGTTCTGCTGCTACGCTCAGTTGGAGCTGGCTCTGGAAGGAACACAGAGATGTTGACAGTCCAGTAAGCAGAGCAACCCCCCCGGCGCCCTGTGGTGTCGCTACACATTTCCGGAAGTGCAGTACCATAAGGAGGGGACACGGGCCCCTGCAGCACAGGTGCCACGCTGCCAGCCCCTATGCTTCAGTGGCCAGCGCCTCTATGGGAGGGCTCAGCAGCATCCGGACTCGGTGTGGAGGTTATTTGTCGTCATGCTTACCAGGGCAACGAAGCCCCGAACCAGTGCCTGTGCTTTCTAACATGGTATCGTCATCATCAGCCGACCCCTCACTTCCCTGGCCGTCACCATCGCCCTTAAAACTACCCACACTGCCTTGATCCACTAGGCAGGGGTTGGCTGCAGCTTGTCATGCTGTCCTCATCTGCTGTAATGTCCTCTGCTCATGCTGCAGACCCTTTCAAGAGCATGACACCACACACTGTCAACTTGGGGGGATGGATGGCGACAGGCCCCTTGGCACACAGTGACAGCTGACGCCAGGTGGCCCTGGCCACCGATGGCCATCCCCAACGGCAATGTGGCCATGTCTGCAACGCATGCCTGGGGTGGCACGGAGGGATCCGGCTGTTGAGTACAGGGGGCACGTGGCCACAGAGGGGGCCTTGGAATCGGTGGTCTGGCCATGGACACGTTGCCCATGGAGTGCCATGTTACTGCAGGACACGCACACACAAGCAGTCATGGGCAATGGTAAACCCATCTGGCAACAGCACCAGGGTGTGGCACAATGCCACAGGGACCCCACCGGGGGTCATGCTGCAGCGGTGGGTGCCTGGTGCTCACCATGGCACACATCATCACATCACCTACCTTGCTTCTCCAGGCCAGGCCTCCTGACCTCAGTCTCCCCTTAGCCTCCCCCCGCTTCCTGCGACCGCTAATGAGCCACTGTGCCATGTTTTCCTGATGCCCGCTCAGTTGACATTTGACATTCCTGAACTGCAAGGGCTGCCAGACTGGAAGCCACTTATCAGCAGCCCACATTCCTGTCCTGACGCCTCCCTGTTGTCCTGGAGATGCACCTGCATCCAAGGTCTGAGAACTGCCTGGCTCCTGGCACTCCCGATCATCCCATTCCCACGGGTAGCCAACAGCCCAGAGGGGAGGCGCGGGAGATGGTAGCCCAGGCACAGGAAGGAACTCCAGCTTCCATCGCTTCCCCTGTGCCTGGCAGCCTGTGGGGCGGACAGTGGGTCCCAGTCCAACACCCCCCCGTGTCACTGCCGACAGCCCAGGATGCCGCTACCCCCAGGGAAGTTCCTACCGGTCGACACTGCAGGGCCGTCGTCCATGCTCTGAGAAGCATCCATGGGTTCTTCCTTGGGTGTAGCAACCTTGGTGTCCACGCGACCACCGCCATCACCACAGACCAGTTTGAGGCTAGAGGCGACACACTTCGGGGCCACACTAGCATCCCCATGGAGGATGTCATAGAGTTGCCTATAGTAGGGGCAGGTAGCGGGCTTCGCTCCCGTCATGCGGTTATTGGCGAGGATCCACCAATAGTCCTGATGCATCAGTTTCATCTTCATCCTACATTCCATGGCCGTCCGCCGGTGTCCCTTCCGTCCCATATCTGCTGCAATCTCCTGCAACACTTGCATGTTCCTCTGGCTACTTCGCAGGAGCTCCTGATACCTCGTCTGCCCCCAGATCTCCAGGAGATCCTCGATCTCAGTGGGTCGCCAAGCTATGCCTCTGTTCTACACCCTCTCGGGGGAGGCAGGCGCGTCCATTTTGCCCTTCTGTAGTGCACCGAGGGGGCACACATTTCCCCACAGAGCTTCGGCTGGAGCTGAGGGCAGGTGGGAGAGCCCCTGCCCACGTACTAATGTGCTAACGATAGAACCGATGAACTCCTGGCAAGAGACTGGCAGTTGCCGCTATGGGTGACCTCAGAAACTTTCAGGACAGCCCACCTGGGCCGTCTGCCTGTCGCTGGCTGATGACACCTGTGTCTGTTTGGTGAAGCCCCCTGGAGGGCGAAGGAAGTGACCAGCTCAGAACCGTTGGAGCTAGGGGCAGAGTGAGTGTGAGTTCCTGTTTGAATGGTGAGGCGAGTGTGTCCGTTGCGTGGTGTGTGAGTGGCCGTGTGTTGTGTCTGTTGTGTGTGTGGTGCGTCTGTGTTGTGTCTGGAGATGCCGCAAGAGGGGACCCTGTGGGCCGCCGACAAGGTGAAGGTCCTCCTTTCCCTCGTCGCAGCCAGCAAAGGCATGGATGTGCTAATGAAAAACACTCCTCTGCCCAGCAAGGCGTTTTACCAGGGACTAGCATCGACCCTCATAGCCAAGGGCTTTGAGAGGATGGCGGCCCAGGTCACCAACAAGTTTAAGGCACTGAAGTGTCGCTTTTTCGATAACATGGAGCTCTTCAGTGGCCATCCGCCCCCTCATGCCCGGCCAAAGTTCTTCGATGCCATGTTCCGCATCTGGAAGGCGGCGAAGCCCAGGTGGGCCGAGAGGCACAAGGGCAGTAAGTGACAAAGCACATACCCACGTTGTCCCTGCTCCCATGCCACCATGGCCCTGTGGATGGGGGGGCCCCCAACAACGCAGCCATGGAAGTCCTGGCCATGGTGCCACCTCACTTTCGCGTGCCACTCAGCCACATTGCTGGCCTCCGGGCTTGGTGGCCACCTGAAAGGGCTGCCCACGGGGACAACCGTGGGGGGTTAGTTGCCTCACTGCTGTCCCCTCACTTCTGTTTTCCCACAGGAGCTCGGAAGTGTGCAGTCAGCGCGCTGACACTCGCTGCAGGACAGCCCGGGACACAATGGGGAGGTAGGTGTCCCTGGGCCAACCTGCCCATGGGTCTGCCTGTGCAGAGACGGTGACAGAGACGGTGGCACTGACCGTGCAGTAGTCTCTGTCCTGGCCACCCAGCTGAGATCCACTTTTGTCTCCTGCTTGCAGCTCACCACAAGACGAGGCCTCTGCCAGAGTCCTCCTAATCCTCGGAGGGGGAGGGGACGTCGGCGAGGCTTCGCCAGGCCCGTGCCCCCGTGCCCGTGGCAAGTGAGGCTGCCAGAACAGGTGAGCACCCCCGTCCTGCCATGCAGTCCCCCAGACCAGCAGGGCTGTCCACTGCCAGTCTCCCCCATGTACTGTGCCCAGCAGCCACACTGCATTCGTGCAGTTGACAGGGGATCCTGCCTGGGCTCCCCGTTCCCCTCTGGGGGGGGAGGGCTGGGTGGCTGCAGCTGTGGCTGATCTTGTTGTCATTGCCCTCCCCCAAGCTCCCCAGGGACTGTCCACCACCACCATGTCGGAGGAAGAAGTTGGCGTGGTGGATGACGGGGCCAGGAGCTCACCTAGCGCAGGGCCGAGTCATGTGCATGGTGAGTGGAGATGGTACTGGTCTGCTGCCACACACACAGCCATGTGTGGTCGTCTCTCCCAGCTTCCCTGCACACGGAAACTCGAGAAGTATTCCTCCCTCAGCTTCTGCTGTTGTGTCATCCCTGACAGGAGAGGGACCTGTCCTCCTCCAGCAGCGGATGGCCGGCATGGAGCCCCTGGGGGCAACTGTGCAGCGTGTGGCCTCTCCAGCACTGGCGGCTGGTGAGGAAGGTGAATGCAGGAAGGGTGGAGCCCTGATAGGGGTCCCCCTGTCCCAGGCCTGTCCGCAGGACGGTGGCTGACTGTGGGAGCTGAGGCAACTCCTGCACACTCATGGTCACTCAGTGACAGACTGCTGTTCCAACAGGTGCAGCTGGAGTCATCCAAGGGCCAGCTCTGCCCACGGTGCCGAATTTGCTCCTGCGAATGTGGGAGCTTGAGGAGCAGGTGGCCTCGTCGGAGCAGCATTACAGGAGGGAATGTGAGTGTCTGGGCAGCTACTACCAAACCACCCCTTGGGACATGATGTTGGGGCCGCCACCAGGCTTCTCATGGCTGGACTGACACCTTGTTTCCACCTGTCTTTTCCCTGCAGTTGAGACCCTTCTGAGGTCTGTCGAGGCCATGGCGATGGCTGTGGCGCAGAGGTTGGGGTTCCTCGAGGCAGCGGCTCAGCATTGCCTGGCTGCACTGGAACAGACTGTGGCTCAGCTGCTCCAGTGGAAAGAGCAGGCCACGGGCCCTGCTGAACTGTCGCTGGAGGTGGCCACTGTACATAGTTGTCTCTTTGACATTGTATATTTGCTGTATCGCGCGAGCGATGCGTAAAAAGGAGGTTATTTTCACCTTTCAGTTTTTGGACAATGCCAATGGATTTAAGTGTTACTGCAGTTATGACATGTCTGTTGAGAGCACTAGATATCATTTTGATATCAAACAATTCGGCCTTTACTTGACCTTTCTCTGCCACCCCACTCCACGTGTTTGCGAGGTTCTCCGGACAAGCACAGACAGAGTGTGGCCGTTAATGGTCTTACATTCCAGACCCCATTGAGGCAGGTAACTCAAGCCTCCTTTGTTGCTTCAGGGAACACCTCATTGCAAACCCTTACAATAGCCGCACGGCTGTCAGCTGAGCTATTCCTTTCCATTTACATACTGGCCATACCATTGTCATCAAGCGTTAAGCTCATCATGCAGACTTGACCTTTTCCAAGTCCTTTGTCCAGCTCCAAAATTCCTTTGTTCTCACCAAGCATGGTATAGCCTGTAGGCACACTCCACTCTATAAAAAATCCCCACTTTTGGGACCTCTTCGGACTTCTCTGGATCACCCTGGACTTCCATCTAACCTTGCTCCTGGTTTGTCTAAGAAGCTCCCCTCAGCCAGCCATGCTGAGCTTCTTCTTCTTCAATCCCTGCTTCCCTCCAGGACTACGAGAAAAGGTGTCGTATTACCCTCTCCCTCAAACTCTCCATTTCTATTTCCCAGTTAGCTAGTATGCGTATTGTTTTATTTGCTGTTTATTCTTCAATAAAGCTGTTGTTTTTGTTACTTTTAAACTTGTCTGCCTGCCTCTCTGACCTGAAGCCGTAGACATAGGGTAAAAGATCCTAGCTGCCGTTACCCTGCCTCTCGTTAGCTTAAGAGAGTGCTTGAGCTTAAATTCCCCCAACTTGTGTTTTTATTTGGTTATTTGGGCACCCCTCCCGGAACCCCCAACATACAGGGTAACATAAGTAGCGAAGTCCAGAATTTGGATGTGAAGATAGATTCTCTATCAGAGATTATTGTTGATGGAAGGCCATGGAGTTTCCAGATGTTGTTGATGAAAAGGTCCCCAAGTTTTTCAGCTGTAGGGACCTTTTTAAGAGGAATTAAGTGAAATTGCTTGGAGAAGTGGTCTGTCACAACCCAAATACTGTGTCCAGTTCTGGGCACCCCAATTCAAGAAGGATATTGACAAGTTGGAGCAAGTCCAGAGGAGGGCAACCAAAATGGTGAGAGGCCTGGAAGACATGCCCTATGAGGATAGACTTAGAGAGCTAGGTATGTTTAGTCTGCAGAAGAGAAGGTTAAGAGGGGACATGATAGCCATGTTTAAATATTTGAAGGGATGCCACGTAGAGGAAGGAGAGGGCTTGTTTTCTGCTGCTCCAAAGACCAGGACAAGGAGCAATGGATTCAAGTTTCAGGAAAGGAGATTCCACCTGAACCTCAGGAAGAACTTCCTGACGGTCAGGGCTGTCCGGCAGTGGAATGTGCTTCCTCAGAGTGTAGTGGAGTCTCTTTCCTTGGAGGTTTTTAAGCAGAGGTTTGATGGCCATCTGTCGGGAGTGCTTTGAGGGTGTTCCTGCATGGCAGGGGGTTAGACTGGATGACCCCTGTGGTCTCTTCCAACTCTACATTTCTATGATTCTATGATTCTATGATTCTATGAAATGACATGGCAGCCTCGACAGTTGGGGAGACCTACGATAAAGTCCCAAGAAATAACGTCCCAAGGCGATGAGGGTATTGGAAGGCATCGGAGAAGTCTGTGTGGTTTCGACATAGAAGGTTCGCAGGTGTTGCTGATATGATAGTTTTAGTTTTTTTAAATATTTGTATTAAAAGTTTTGTTGCATAAAAAACAGAGTAGATATACCCCATTATCAGATATATCACACCCTTCCCCCCACTTCCATATTATTTTACTTCAGTTGAGTCTTCTTTGTTTCCATTTACCAAAAGAAAAAGAAAGAATAAGTTTCATTTTGCAGAAGAGAAAACAATTACATTATCTCTTTCTTTGCTTCCATATACTTTTAAATTTTTATCCATTCCAAAAATTTAATTTCCAAAATTTTGATTTCATTCTTATCTATTATTATTTTTTCTTTATAATTTTGTTCACTGATTAGATCCCAGATCTTTTCCCTGGTAAAATAAACCACAATGTCTCAAAGTAGGTCCCTTCATTTTGCCACTACCAATTCAATTCTGAAAACTTTATCTATTTCATGTTCAAATCTCGCTCTTCTTTGGCTTATATATGGTGCCAAAATATCTGTTGCTCTTTGGTGTAGGTTCTCCTCTTTTTGTTCAGGGAGACTCCTTAACTTCAAACATCTACTTCGAGTTTCTTTATCTCTTTGCTGCTCTCTCTTCAGCTGCTCCACCTGGTCCTCCAGTTTTTGGCTTTTTCCCCGAATGTATTCCACTTTTTGATCTATTGTTGATATATCTGTAGTCAATTTCTGTAATCTCTGATTTAGGTTTTCTACCTCCTTTTCAAATCTTGTTTTATTTCTGTTCTTGTTGTTCTTATCTCTGTCCTTGTTGCTTTTAATTCTTCCATCATATCAGTTCTCATTTTTTGAAATTCTTCTAATAATCTATTCACGTCCATTGTTTTTGAACCTGTAGATCCTCTTCTTTCCAAAACTTGTGGCTGAATTTGTGTCTGTGTTGTCTTCTTTTGACCTGTGGCCATACCTCAGCTCACTACTTTCTTTAGAGCTATAATCCCCAAAATTCAAGAATAAAATCTTTAAACCAATCTATTATTCTGCCAACTTATTCGAAATACTGATTATTATACTAGTTGTTATCATTTTATACAGCAATAATTACTATGTTTTAAAAGGCTTATATCTACTATACAAGTCAAATTTCTATCATTCAATTTGATTTATCCATCCAATAAAAATAGTGTAATACAAAAAAGAAAAATGAAGAATAGTTATTCATTAACAATTTTATTAGAATAGAATAGAATATTAGAAACATTTTATATGAATTTATGTTATTCCAATTTATATCAATTGTTATCAATTTGTCTTCTATTTTCAGACTATGTTCAATGTCAGTCTTCTGTCTCAAATCAGCTTACATCAAAGTCAATACCTTCCCTTTTGTTGTCTTCACCTCTCTTCCCGAGGCTAATCCATATGCAAAAGTTCAGAAGCTAGTCATCCAAGTATTCAGTCCATCAGTGTTCCATAATTATAATGTCAGTTAGTTTGTTCTTTTTATATAATTATTCTTGTTTAGTTCAAAGTTCGTTCAAGAAAGAATGGGGGGGAAACGCTATCACTAATAATTCACAATTTATACTCCCAGTACACAGTTCATAAACTTCATAAACTTCATAAACTTCTCTCTTCGCCTCTCTTGGTGAGGCTAATCCACAACTGTTCCATAAGATGTTTAAAAATGCAATATAAATCCACAAATCACTCCATAAACATCATTCTTGTTAAACCAAAACAAAGGAAGACCTTATTGTCCTCTCCAAAAAGACACCGCCATCGCCATCTTTCCATCCTCTCTCTTTCTTTTCTGCTCCTCCTACTTCCCCCCTCCTCCATCATCCATAAAAAGAGTTAAAAAACAAACTCCCTTTAACCAAAGTTCTTCAAAGTTCAGCAGAAGCAAATTTCATCCATCCCACGCCAGGTTTTTAAACAAGTTTCAGCAAAACACTAGCTGCTCACACATACATGGGGGGGGGGGTCAGTCCATTGCTCTCAAGGGAGAAAAAACTCCTCTCATCAAATCCAAGCCTCATTCGCCATTACTGCCTCCCAAAATCTCCCGCAGATACCACAGTTTTTTATGTAGTCTTGAATGGATTTCATGCAGCCCGGCCAAGGGAATAGTTTTCTAATGGCATGGAGTGTCTTAAGAAAACGAAAGTAGCTGGCAAGTTTGGAGTCGTGATAGCTTCTCAAAACTTCTGTTCTACAAGTTGAAGTACATAAAGTTTAGAGCCAATGAAAGCCAAGTCTTTAATCCATGTAACTGCGCTGGGGTGGCTTTGGAGTCAGTTATCAGAAGTGTAAGCAGTTTTTATGTCTTGCTGGAAGACAGAATTGAGCATAGAAGAAACAGGATGGTGGACGTATTCTTGTGCACACATTGTAACTTGTAGTCCAAGAGTGTCAGGGGTAAAAAGAGTTCATTCTTTAGGTGGTGAGGTGTGTGTAGGCGACTTGTGGCAAGGTAGTCTGGATAGAGGGTCAGCTAAAGTATTTGTCTTTCCTGGTTTGAAGATAATCTTGAATTTAAAGCGTTGAAAAAAATTGGCCCATCCTGCTCATTTAACACCTAAATTTATCTACTGGCTGTTTTCAAAGTCTCTAGGTTGCAATGATCAGCCCAAACTTAGAAAGGCACTCTCACCTTTCCAAAAAATGTCTCCAAGTGGTGAGGGCAAAGTGGATGACCATGGCTTCTTTTTCCCATATTGGCCAGTTGCACTGGGGTTCGCAGAATTTCTTAGAGATGAAGGCGCATGGTTTTAGATTTCCTTCATTGTTGTACTGGACAAGTACTGCTCCCATAGCGAAGTCAGAGGCATCAGTTTGTATTATAAATTCTTTCTCAGTATCAGGGAACAATAGAAGTGGTTCTGAGGTGAATTTGTGCTTGAGTATGTTGAAAGCGGCTTGGCACTTACTCAACCAAGCAATCTTTTGGGGGGGGGTTTCCATGGAATCAGAAGGTTTCTTTAAAAGATCAGTCAGTGGGACTTCACTGTCTCTGTCATCCTAAGCAGGATTGCCGAAGTAACACACTCGGCAAAGTGCCCCCCGGTAAAGGGGGACTAGAGGGACTTGGCGGGGACTTTGATCTCTTTTCGGACTAGAGGACAACGGACTCGAAAGCTGGAAAAGAGAAGGTCAAAGAGTGCCCTGTCTGCTTGGGCATCTGCCGGTCGGGCAGTCTAACACTGTCTGAGACTTTTTAATTTTAAAGAGTTCCAGATTAATACTAATAAATTCGAGGAGCAGAGACATTACCTAGAGCTCAAGCTTATTTTCTCGAAGATTAAAGGATCGATCTGAATGCTAGACAGTTGAGAGCATGAGGAGAGAGAAGATGAAGGGAGAATTCGCGTGTTGAGAGGCGAAGGTAAGAGAACGGAACGGAATAAGAGAAGGGGACACTAACAGAAAATAAAGTTATCAGACGGAAATAAATCAAAGTGCTGGTGAAATCGGTGGAGTACGGTGGTGAGAGGGGGAAGATTTGAGAATTTGAGACGGAACCTGAAAGGTTGGGGTGGACAGAAAGGACAGTGAGAAGCGACAATAATGGAGATGGACTGAGAACAGTGAGGAACTTCGGGATGCAGCTGAGCTCATGGTAACGCTGGAGCTCGCCGAGTAATAAAACATTTGGAACAGTTGTGACAGTAAAAACAAAGTGGGGAGAAGATTAAGCAGTGATTCGTGATTTGTGAAAATATTTGAATATATTGGAGAGCGAGATAAAAACGGTGAGCAGAATTGAATAGAGACATTGGAACTAAAGCTGGAAGTGGGAAGTGATAACAACTAAGAGCTCGCTTGAAATATCCGGATGGGAGCGAAGCTAACTAGAGGAGAGACATTGGAGGTTTGCAGTTGTCTGAGCTTGCCGGTACAAGACAGCGGGAAGTGGTAAGAGCAGCAGTGAAGGGAGGTTAAGCAAGAAGCAGAGAGAATACAGTGAAAGCAGCTCGAGCTCGTGAACAAGCTGCTGGAGCTCACTGGAAGAACTGGAAAAGCGGCAGAGAGGAGGATCATAGACAGCTTTGAGAACTGAGAATAAAATTGTGTGAATAAGGTGGAAGTTGCTAGTATCCTGAAGGAAAAAGCTAGTTTAATATGGACAGTTAATAAATAATATAGAAAACTTGATACATATATACATATACATATATTTACACATATAGATAAATAGATATACAACATACTAACCTTTGATACAATTGTCTTATAAAGTGTAAATAAGCATTTAGACGATATTTAAGAATTAATTGAGGGGTATCTGTCAGATTGAAAAGCTATATTTGATTGTTAATTAATATTACTGAACCAATTGGGTGGGATTGTTGAGGGTTAATAGAGTATCGTTACAACTGTTAGATTTAAGAGGTAACTAATTTGCATGTGTGGGGAAAAGGTTTAAAGTACTATAGTGAGATATTCAGTAAATATATATTCGGAGAGATAAAGGACAGGGGAGTGGATCAAAAACATCTGTTGGGCGAGAAGTGACCTTGTAATATTTCTAGGATAGCATACTGAGAAGTAAGTGTCCAAGATAAGAAATTTTGTAAATTAACCCCTGAAGTGAAAGCAGGGAGAGAAGAAGAGATACAACAGTGCCATCTGGTGGACTAAGGGGTATTACATTACATTTTTTTAAAAATGGCGCCTAGAGTCAGAAAAGGAACCAGGACACAGACACAGACACAATTACAACTGATAGATTCATCAAGAAGGGCATCTGTAGAAGCTGGAAATCCAATGATGGAAATATTAAATGAAATCAGAAGTTTAAAAATGGAAATGAGGAAAGAAATGAAAGAAACACAGGCTGAAATTAAA